>PVJH01007028.1:0-96182 GCA_004026705.1 Nesogale talazaci | reverse complement strand
TGAAGATGAGAAGCTATCTTCCCCAGTTGTGGGGATTTAGTTTCAGAGGTGATTAATCACAGGCAACACAGAATGGCAGCATCTGGGAGGCTAGAGTAGCTGGTGGAGAAACCACACGGCTTTGCCCTGATGGAGCCGGACCTCTGAGGCTGGGGCAGCCACATGGAGGCTCTTCCAGCGATGAGTTGCTTCTGCCACCACGGGATGCTGTTGATGGACCCTGAGCCCTTGAAGCGAGGAGACATGGGGAGACCCCTCTTGGTGCCGGGACTCAGTACCCACTGACCTGTGACTTCATGAGTCAGGAGGAGACTTTATGGACTGATTTCAGGCATATGGGTTAATATCTGACTTGTTACTTTGAGCTGGACTGGGCTGGGATGTTTTCTCAATGTCCTGTTCCCCTTGAATATAAACCCATTCCTTATATCCATATGTGTGGCTTTGAAATCTGTTCCTCTAGTCTATCTGGACTAACACATTGGGATATCCCTCAAACCTAAAGGTCTTGAGTATATTGAAGTAGTAACCTTTCACCAGTGCCCAGGGCAGGTAAGAGGAATGGCTGTCTTTTGAACCTAAAGAATAACATATGTCTGCCTCTAGAATTATGTTAGTAAGGGTAGAAAAGAGAGCAAATTCATAAACACTCATGTGTGTAAGAGAGTACTTTATACCTAAGAACTTTACATTTTTTTTATATCTAAGAATTTTACATTAAGGAACACTCCATGCCAGTCCAGATCAAGCTCATAAATCTGATGTGAGCCCATATGTCCAATACCAATCTACAAAGTCCTCTGCAGGCTCACACAAGAAATGCAATGATGCTGAGTGCAGGGAGATGACAGTCCAGTGGGTGGAATGTCTTGTGGATCCAGTGGCAATGGAAACATCTCAATGCTGGCAGGAATCTCCACGTGGCCCCTCCAGCTCCAGGGCACTAGCTTAGCTCCATGTGTCTTATGCACAGAAATGTCTTACAGTGTACCTGGCCTCCAGTGAGTTATTTATTTCTGATTAACAGGCTAAAACCCACCCCTTCATTCTTAAGACTCAAGTTGACAGAAGATTATGTAACTACCACAATAGTTACAACTTCAGGCTACAGAGCAATCGGCAATATGCTTGTCAGAGGTAACTTGAAGGGAATTCTGTTAAGGAAAAATAGAGTGGGGAACAATACTAATTATGAAAATGTGATTGGGACTAACCTCTAATTCACAGAGTTGAAGACTTCAATCCACCTCAGAAACCCAGTCTGTGAGGTTTCTTATTATATGAGAATAAAAGGTGCATTCATATACATTCTCTTTAAGTTCTCTGCTTCCCACAACCAGACTCATAAATATTTTAACAAAATGTTCATTAATTGAACATGGCATTCTGTACACTGGAGTATTAGTGATAAAATGGTTGAGGTACTGGCACTCAAACTCAAAAATGACCTTTGTAAATATTATGAAAGGAGCCCCAAACAGAAGACTATTTATTATATTTGCAGGGCAGTGGTTCATTTAACAAAGGCTTTTAGCCATAGTCTCCACTACTCCCACCAAAATTTTTTTCCTTGCTAGATCTAGGTAAGAAGATGGAGGAAGTTACTATTGTATTCTGCCATTCAGCCCCAGTGATTGGCATCGTGCTGGATATAAAGTGAATCTTATACAAGAAGCAAGAGTAAAATGATACATCAATCCATGAAGAGAAGAGTGCAGGGAGGCCTCTAGAGATCTCTATACAGTGAACTTCCTTGATACAGTAAGTCATCTTTCACACTCAGGAGAGAGAACAGAGAAGCACCAGCAGAATCAGGAGCCAGAGCATGTAAGAGTCATGCATAATAAAGTTGAGGGCTTTGGGGCAAGAGGCTGGAGTATTGAGGAGTGGAGTATTTCCAGGAACATAAATTGAGTAGCTGGGTTTGCTGACTCAACGATCTGCACCCAAATGCCTTCCACTTTCGGCTTACAGTAAAGACGCATGCCCTTTTTTTGTTATTGTTTGTTGTTGCTTGCCGTACAATGAATTCTGATTCATAGTGACCCTATGCATAACAAAAGAAAACATTGCCCAGCATTCTTTCATACTCACACATATTGCAACCAAAGTGTCCATGCAGCTCATTTGGGGTCAGTGCCCCTCTGCTTTTCCAAGCATGATGTCCTTCTCCAGGAATGGGTCCCTCCTAATATCATGTCCAAAAGGTGTAAGATGAAGTCTCGCCATCCTTGCCACTGAGTCACACTTTACTTGTATGTCTTCCAAGATGGATTTGTCTGTCTTTCCTCTTGAGAAAGTGGCAAACTTCTGTCATTGCACGGCTGCAATTGTTTCTGGATCATCCTCAGTAAAATTTTACTCGTGTGATGGAAGCCACGATGGGGAGTCTTTATTAACAACTTTAAAAGAACTTTGTAACACGTCTTGACTTTCTTTGTAACATACCTTTTCAGTGAAGTAATGATATTCTTGAGCATTTATTAACAGCTCTGAAAGAGTGAGTGGTGTATCATGTCTTGACAGAGAAGCTCTATGGTGAGTACTTCACTGAATGGTAGCCTATCACTGTCCATAATACACCCCCTCGATGTGAAGATGGTCTGTGAGCATTCTGTTTGGCCACTGCCATGAATTATCGTGCCTAGCACAAACATGGAGTGTGTTGTAGGCGGCAGAACTGAAAAGGATTCTTGTGTGAGACAAAACAATATTATTTCCTTTATTTGAAATGTAAAGTAAAAGATGCACACTTTAGACAAAAATAAAAAGCAAATGTTTTAAGTCAGTATTGTGCATTCCACCTATAAGAATACAGTAACATGTGCACAGAATAATTTGTAAGCAAGTATAAGCATGGAAATAATAAAGATTAAATAATAAATTAATAGAAAAACAATAGATGGAGTCATGAGAAAGAACTCCTTAAAGAAGGAGGCAGGCAATCTCTAGAACTTTCAAAAAATAAAGCAAGAAACTAACGATTAAAATCCAGAATGGAGCACTTACACCCTGAATATATAAAAAAATAAAAGGGGGTATTAGAAGCAGATGGGCTCTGGGGGCTGAGTGTTTACTCACTTGCCTGCTACCCACAAGGTCAGCAGTATGAAACTACCACTCACACAGTGGCAGGAGAGACTTTGTACTTCTGCGAAGAGTTATAGTGTCGGAAACCTAATAGGCAGTTCTATCCTGTACGGTCACTATGCATTGACATCTACTCACTGGCAGTCAATTTAGTGAGCATGTAGATATGTGACACTTAAAATAATAAACATACTATTTTTAATCTTTGAAGAAAATGGAATATACAAAGAAGAATTTATATAAACTCTATATGTACTTTTAAAGAAAATTAGGACCTTATGAGAGCCTTTTTGAATAGATACATAAAATGATGGGTGGATGTAACCATGCTTTGATGTTTAATTACAGATGGGTTTATTTTGCTAAGAGATAGTAGCTAAAAGTCAAGCACAGAGGTAAAACTGTGAAGTTTCTGAAAGTCTCATAATTGCTAATGGAACTCTGAAACACTAAGATTATTTTGGATTAAAGTGTTATAGATTATTATAAAGGTAAATATGCCATTCTACAATTCACATCCTAATTATTTACAAAAGTTGAGTGAGAATATGTGTTCATATAAAAGATGTAAGCTAAGGTTTATAGCAGCGCTAAACACAATTGCCCAATCTCTCCATAACAGATAAATGGATAAAGAAAATAGCAATTTCACTCAGAGCATGGAATAAAAAAAGAAAACCATTAATAGATACAGTAACAGAGATTATTTTACAAGATAGTATGGTAAGTAAACATTTTATATAAAATGTTACTATATGATTCCATTTACATCATTAAGAAAATTAAAAATATCAGACCTTGATAATAGATCTATATTCTAAAATTAGAGAGACATACTATAGTTATTAAAAAGATGAGTGATAGTTTTTGGGGAATCTTGGAGATATTCAATAACTTGATTGTGGTAATTTTTAACAAAAATGAAAGTTCATCAAAACTGATAGAAATTTCTACCAAAATGTGTTCCTATTACTTAACAAATTATCTATCAATCCATTTGATGAAAGATAATCATTCACTCCTAGCTTTTGAGGAAAATATTGATTTACTCTTTTTAATTACATGTGAATAATTACTGCAGTAATAGTCATTTTCAAATTTTGAAAAGTTTCTCTCAGATGGTCAAATAAAAGCATCAATTTAAACACTTAAATAAGCTTCCAAGTCAAACAGCATTGCCATTGTTCTTTAAGTTGCTGTAGCAATCCACATGTACAGAGTAGTAATAATCCATAGCATTCTCAGGTCCGTGGTTTCTAGGAAGCAAATAACCAAGTCTATTTTTCATAGTATCTCTAGTAGTCAAGAACTTTAACTCTTTTCACCTTGTCAATTGTAACCCTATCAAATAAATCCAAAACCCAAAAAATACAAAGAAATACCAATCAGAACACAAATAAAATGTTCCTATTAATAGATCATTTGAACATCATATTATGCATGGTCCCTTGTTTTTGGGTTACGCAAATGCTTAATACAATTAATTTCAAGTAATACACAAATTCATAATTCAATTAATTTTCATAGATATCATCAAAATAATCATGAAGACCTGGTGTAGTGCAGAATTTGCAAACCTGGTTGTCCATTAGGTGAGAACATGACTTGAATAGGTCTGTCTCCCTCCAGTTCAGGTATTCTGATTATCTTAGTTTCTAGCTCGGCTGTAAGGCAATCAATCCCATAGTGTAGCTGAATTGAAAGAACAAAAATTTATTCTTTTAAATTTCTGGTGCCAAGATGTCCATATTAAGATATGTTAGTTTTTCTGAAAACTTCAGAAAAAAATACTGTGCCATTACTCTTCTTACTTTCAACTTTGGAAACCCAATGTGATAGTTCTACCATGATCTAAAGGGTTAACTGTAATTTTGAAATAGGATTTCTGGCACATAATAACAATTTATCATTAAAAAACTCTCTGTCACTTCTAAAAGAAACCCCCAAATCAATTAGTCATCTGACTCCAACATTATTTACCTTTCATTCTCAGACTGTTCCATCTTCTCCATTATCTTCTTGCCTTCCAATCCTGTTGCAGAATACCAAATTGCTTGTCAGCTCTGTTCATGAAAATCTGGCTCTCCTTTTTATACTTTAAACACATGGATGGCTGAATGGAAACAAAAGATGCGAAGTTTAAGGATTACATAAGGAATATATATTTTTCCTATAACCCAATGAAACTATAATCTTTAATTCTTGAATTTTCATGTCCATTTGTTCATATGATGAACTACAAAGAATTTTGGAAGAATGATGGGACTCGGACTTCAAAGTTCATCTCAGCTTTGATTCTTATGGTCCTCCATGGATAATTTGTCTTATAGATAACTCCATTAGGTCATCCTCAGCTCAGAGTAACCCAGTGAGAAATAGAACAAAATGTCACACAGTCTTCAGCCATCCTCGTGATTGCTTGTAGATTTGACTTTGAAATCAACAGGACAGCATCATATAAACATGCCTAACATTAAAGATCAGTGGTGATTGTCCTTGAGGTGTATTTCTGGGAATCATATCCAGGTTTAACTTGGAGATGGAGATTGTACAACTAAAACACCAATGTTCGACATGGGTAATAGAGATGGATTTAATCATCAACTCTAGTTCTATGAACATATATATATATATATATATATATATAAAACTATTGTTTCACCTGTTATCTTAGACAGGGTATAGTTTTGATTATAAATTTATTTATTTAAAGTCACTATCATTACTCTTAACACTTTTAATTTACTGATTCTCACATAGAAACCTTCCTGGTCTTTAGGTACTATTTTGACTCTAGATGTGCTATATTATTAACTAATATTGATGAGAAAAATGCCTACCATGTATTTTAAATAAAAGTCTTCAGTATAGGCATTACCCTTTATAGTGGTGATATTTAGTTTAGGATCAGGTGCTCAAACTTACTTGGCCTGTCATCATCTTTTTAGAAAAAAAAAATTACTCAAAACTGTCTGGCAATGAAACATTTTTTGTAGTGTAGTTCATCATTAAAAACATTGTTAGTGTAGTTTATCATTAAAAATCATTTTGGGGGATCTTGTATAGCGCTTATAACAATCCATACATCCATTGTGTCAAGCACATTTGTACATATGTTGCCATCATCTTTTTCAAAACATTTCCTTTCTACTTGAGTCCTTGATATCAGGTCCTCACTTTTCCTCCCTCCCCAACTCTCCTGAGCCCTTCATAAATTATAAATTACTAATATGTCCATATATTATGCCAACCACTATTTCCCATCCCTATGTTTCTGTTGTTTGTCATCGTGGTCGGGGGGTGATAGGGGTTTATACGTTGATCATTGCGATCAATTCCCCCTTTCTGAGTCTACCTCCCCCCTAACCTCATGGTATCATTACACCTATTATTGTTCCTATCTAGGCTTCCTTGTGTTGAGACCTTTTATTCGTACATCCTCCAGCCTAGCCAGGTTTATAAGGTAGAGCAGAGGCCATGATAGTAGAGGGAAACATATTTAGAGGAATATTTTATGTTTAGTGAGTGCTATACTGACTCTGACTGGCTCATCCCTTCTTCATGACCCTTCTGTGAGGGTGTGTCAGTCCGGGTAGACTAGAGAAACAAATTTCATAGACACGCATATAGGTATAAGGAAAGGGTTTATATACAAAAGAAATGTGACACTAAGAAAGCATTCCAGTCCAGTCCAGTGCAAAGTTATAAGTCCAATATTAACCCATATGCCCAAAATCAGTCTATAAAGTCTTCTTCCGACTCACGAAATCACAGGTCAGTGGGTGCAGAATTTTGGCTCTGGCAGGGATCTCCCCACGGCTCCTCACTTCCAGGGCTCAGGTCTATCAACAGCATGCCACTCCAGCTTCAGAGGTCTGTCTTCATCAGGGCAAAGCTGTGTGGTCTCTCCACCGGCTACTCCAGCCTCCCAGCTGCCGCCATTCTGTGTTGCCTGTTGTTAATCATCTCTCAAACTAACTCCCAACAACTGGGGGAGATAGCTTCTCATCTTCACAAGGGAAATACCATGAGATTTCCCAGGAGTCTCAGGTGAAAGCCATGCCCACACAGAGGCCTCATCGGGTACTCAATGGCTATCTCCAGATTAACAGGTCAGACTCCACCCCTACATTTCAATTATAAAATTAACATACGCACATGACTGCCACAGAGGGGATGTCCAATTGTCTATAGATGAATCTATAGACAATGGGGTCTCCACTCAACTCTATGCCCTCTCATTCACATCTATGTGATTGTTTGTATTGGATCTTTCAATGCCTGATACCTGATTGTGTTGACACATCATGATCATACAGGTTGGTATGCTCCTTCCATGTGGGATTTGTTGCTTCCCTGCTAGATAGCTGCCTGGATCACCTGCACGATCACCCAGAAAATCTGCAGGGAACCGTATCACTCACTTGGGCAAGCATTGCTAATTGATGATAAACACTGTCATTGTTGTTACAGGCTATGAGTGGAAATATGGGCTTTGAGTCTGTCCCACCCAGAACATCCCTATGGAGAACAAAATGTTACCTTGCCTTATCCTGGCAGCATCCTTGCATTTAAGTTGGAGTCCCATGTTGCAGCTACTCTGTCAATCCATGTCTTCGAAGGTCTTCCTCTTTTTCGCTGTTCTTCTACTTTGCCAAGCATGACATCCTTCTTCAGGGACTTGTCTCTAACATGCCTAAAGCAAGTAAGATACAGTCTTACCATGATTGCCTCTAGGGAGAATTCTGGCTGTACTTCTTCCAAGACAGATTTGCTTGTTCTTTTGGAAGTTCATGGTATTGGTGGTAGATGAGGAATTCTAAAATGTACTGAATGTACTACCCATATAATTGTGTCTAATCATATTAAGTGTCTCTGTATATCTGAACACGTGTATTTGGCTATATGGAGATTGAAACAACTGATTTGTCTCTGAACTGGTAGCTGATGCTAACATAAAATGTATTAAAATAATAAAGATATGGTCAAAACTTTAGCAAGGAAAATTGACATATATGTACTTTCCTAATTTTGAGGGAGGCTTAAGCAAAACAAACAAACAATAACTGCCACACAACAAAAAACTAATCCCATTGCTTTCTAATCAATTCCAATGCACAGTGACCCTATAAGGCAGAGTAAAAGTGCCATAGGTTGTTTGCAGGGTAGTGAGATCATTGTGCCCCAGCACTTCCTTCAGAGGGGAGTGATCTCCTACTCACCACCATCAAGGCTATTCTATCTCGCAGTGACCCAACTGGAGAGGGATGACGATTCCTTCCTGTTTACCAGTTTACATCTTTTAGAGGAGCAGAAAATCTTCACTTTCCTCTTTAGAACACCTGGTAAGTAATCCACTGTGCCACCCAGACTACTTTAGGCCAGGACAGAATAATTAAAATAAGAAAAAAATGTAAAGAAAACAGGCAGGAAAGGAGATCAAGGATACATTCAAATTTCCAAAGCACTGGAAGCAAAATGTCAGGAAGGGAAGACGTTGCCTATAGTAGAGAGATAAAATGAGAAGGCTGCCACAAACAAAACTTTAAAATAACTGAGTGCCAAATGTCCAGGTGCATCAGGCTACAGACTGAGGTTGTAAAACCAAGCCCAAGGAAATTCTACACCAGCTTGTTGGAATTGTATGTTTGTTTTGTTGGAGTTATCAGTGAGCAGGTTCCTCCTTTTGCCATGACTGTGCCGTTTGCAATGGAGCAAACTGTAGGTGACCTAGTGGGTTACAAATTGGGCTGCTAATTGTGAGACCAACAGGTTGAAATGCGCTCAGCCATTCCAGAGGAGAGATATGATGCTGTCTGCCCCCTTTAAGATCCACGGCCTGGAAGACCCACAGGAGCTGTTGCACTCTGTCCAATCCTGCAGCCAGGACTCAGAATTGAGTAGAGAGCAGCAAGTATCCAGCTTCCTTCATCACTAGCAAATAGAATAACTCTTATTCGAGGAATGAAACTGGAGGATCTGAAGTTAGACTCCTCATAGCCCCTACATGAAGGTAAAAGGTAAGTATTTTTTTCCCTTTCATTCTCTTGCTAACAATTATCTTAATCTGCATCACTCTAGCCTCATTCCTCAGCCAATGTTAGAGCGAATGGCCTAGAGAGAGGAATTCACAGTAGAAGTTAAGCTAGAAGATTAGATTTATAAGACTTGAGTACATTTAAAGCTCTTCCATTCTGAGACACAGATGGTAAATTCCTTATAGTTAGAGCACCAGTTGAAGTTTTTTAAAAGTCTGGGTTAAGAATTAACTTATGAACATATTGCTCTTTCATTGCAATATATCTAGGCAGCATAATCATACAAAGTAGGGAAGAACTATAATAAGCATTTCCACACTCACCTCTCACAATAATTTATAAGATAAAACAGCCAGGAACAGATCTGTTCTGTCCTAAAGGTATGAATCAGAATTCATACCTACCAACTCACTGCCACTGAGTTGATTCTGACTTACAGAGAGCCGATAGGACACTGTAGAACTACCCCTATTGATTTCCACGTCTGCACATCTTGGTGTGAGCATGAAGTCTCATCTTGCTTCCTGGAGCTAGGCTTGAACAGCTGACCATTTCATTAAGACCCATCACATATGTATGAATACCTATGAGTGAGATGTGTTTTTCTTTTTGTGATATTGCCCAATTGATTATTTCAAATGTGAAATATAATTTTAACACAGCAATGCTTTTCCATATTTTTCTTTTGAATGACAAAAACAACTTACTATAGAAAATATTCGAGCCAACATATATGCAATATGAAACAATTCTTTCATATTGATAGTATTTTCTTCATGAAATATATAACCTAGACTTTTAATAAAGCACACATTTTCATGGATTCTGATTTTAAGGGGATTTCCAAAGATGCAATGTTATGAGTTTAGTGTGTGTGTATTATTATTTCTCTAATCTCCCAGGAGAAAAGTGTGGTTTTCTGGGAAGGAACTGTCTTTGAAAGATTTGGTAAGAAAATGCCGAAATAGCACATCAGGGACTGAACTCCCCCTGGGTGCATTGTTTTTACCTGGTGGTAGAACCTATTTATGAAAGCTTGACCGGTATATGTCTCTCCTGTTGCCATAACTATATTTAGAATCTATAGCTAGAGAGCTCAGGGCTTCTGAGAGGATATTTTTAAATGTGCAATCACTCTAGACATGCTTTCCCTCCCTCTCCAACTGCTTCAGCCTCCCTCATACTTTCACACATCCAAATGGAAAAGATTCAAGAAAAATCACATTCCAAAGGAACCTGTGACATCATTCTCATCCTGAATGTTAAGTTCTGGGCTTAGAAGCATGCTGATAGCTCCCTTGGCTCTGGTGCTTAGCAAGGTTTGAATTCTTCTGGAAGCTCAGCAGTACGAAGTACAGCATTGTATTGGCCTTATTGTTCTAAGTAAGCCTTAGAGAAGAATATAGGAATGCCCAGTTAATTTTTTCCTTAATATTTTAAAATAAGTTTCTACAGTTTGAATGGCACAAGAGAATGCTGACATTGGGAGCTGTGATTATGCTCAGTGATGTCATAAGTAAGGATGGAACATCAGGGAGAGACCAGGTCTTTGTTCTAAATATGAAGGTATGCGTGGCATAGTCACCAGAGAGAAGAAATAGAACGAAGCTCACATATTGTATATAAAGCATAATGTGAGTAAACATTATTCAGATGTCACAAGAATGAGAAATCTTTCTGGATAGGTAATGAATCATTCCCTGCAGGTCGTGTGATCCATATCTCTGAAATCTGCTGATACTGCTTGAGTCTATACAATTTGTACCGTAGAATGGATTTAAGGCTGGGAAAATAGACTGGTTATCAGCTCAATTATTTTATTCAAGATTATAAGAATTAACTTACTATGCACATAATTTGCAAAGTTGTATATAGTGTTTTGCTGATTCCTGATATATATATATATATATATATATATATATATATATATATATATCCTGATTCCTGAGAGAGAGAGAGAGAGAAATTTTAAACACCTAGGCAGGGAAACTGGGTTAGGTATGATAAATAAATAACCACAAAAAAACTTACTTGTAAAAAGTTCTACCTAAAGACAGGGTGATGGGCGTGCGCTACAGAATCAATGTATCTTTTCATAATAATGAAAGTTTTCAGGGTAGATAATTTAAATTTTTGTAAGTAGTATCAGCAACTCTATGGAAGATGAAAGGCAAGAATCTTTCCTTGGAGAATAAGGCTAAAATAAAACAAGAGTCCTGAAGCACAGGGGGAGCAGTCAGGAATGTTATGATAATTGGGGCAGATTGTGAAGGATGAAAGAAAAAATGTCTTAGGGTTAGTGTTTTAGGGCTAGTTTGGGGTTAGGAGGAAAAAGTACAAATGTCATGATTACCTGTGAATTAGATTGGGATATTATTTATTCTGGAGCACAGGAACTAAATTGCATAGGTTTTGCAGAGATGCATGTAGTATACGTTCCTGAATAGAGTAAGAAAAGCCTGGGCACAAGGATACCAGCTAGGAATCACTTTCTCAAATTGAGAATAAGACTACTTTGGCTTGTTTGCTCTTCTCCACTTAGTTGTATATCTCAGGGCTGTTCTTTTGGAAAAACCAGATGAAATGCTGCGCTGTCATGAGCAAACCATGAATGGTCTGGAAACACTGTAATCCACATTTTTTATTGCCATATTTTTTTAATTAGATGGTTTGTCTTACTTTCTATTCAACATTAGCCTAAAAGTTTTTCTGAGACCTGTTAAACATTTTAACAATTTAAGTTCCCACTGATAAATGGATGGGAGGGTTCTTGAAGTCCATTGGCAGGGATTGACCTGAGTCTTCCACAAGGAAAGACGTAATTCTACTACCATGGCCAGAATGAGGCTAAAGAAGATTTTAAGTTGATTTTGGAAGATGTAATAGAAAGGAATTATTTTGTGAAATATTAAAGGGCTTCAAAAAGGTCGTGGGAAAAGGCAGAATGAAAAATAGTAGAATTTTTTCCGCAAACTTTTTTTTTAATTTTAATTTTTTTTTTTAGGCATCACTGCCCTGGTGGTGGGAGTAGGAGGCCCAGCCTTTGCTCCTGTGAGCGGGAATTGAACTCCATCCCAGTGGGCTGCAGTCCCGCGCACAACCACTATGCCACGGGGGCTCAGCTCCGTAAACTTTTTGAAACTCCCTGATACAATTGTGGATAAAACAGTATCCAATGTAGAGACCATAATGGAGCCAGTGTTCACTACAAACCCAGAAATGTCATTAAGATAGTAAGTTGTCACTTGCAAGTGAAAGGTAAAAGACAAAAAGTGCTATGAACATATTCCCTAAGATTATAAGAAGAATACTTTATCATATATTTTGGGGGGGCATATGGTAACATTTTTAACAGATAAAAGCACTAGGCTATAAATTTCTATACATAATATTTTCTCTCCAATATTCAAGTTGAAGATAATTTGCACTCTCCAATTCAAAGCTGAGAGGATGGGGAAGTAGAGAGAAACAGTAAGGTATTAGGGAGCTTGTTAAATTGTTGAATACAAGAATGATTATCTGAAACCTGAACTTAATTCACAATAAAAAGCTGTGAGGGTTTTTTTATTGGTGTGTGTTTAAAGGAAGATTAAGTAAACTCAGCAAGAGTCACCCCTCTAAGCTTGCAAAGCCCACTGGATGTTCCCAGACTTGTGGTCTTTCTTGCCTCTCACTCGATCTCCCCTTGGGAAACTCCACCAACACCTTTTCTTATCTCTTAACAGTCCTTTCCTTCAATATTGATCCTGGATCCAAGTAAAACAAAATAATTGACAACTTCAGTCTTTTCTCCATTTATCATAATGCTACCTATTGCTCCAGTTGTGAAGAATTTGATACTCAATACATTGACCTGCAATCTGTACTGAAGGCTACAACCCTCAATCGTCTTATTTTAGCACCTGCTTCAATCTTTCTCAATTTCAGCACACAAGACTGTGTGATCTGTGTATCGCAGGCTGTTAATAAGGCTTCCTTCAATTCTGATAACACCGTTTTCTTCCTATGATGAAGTTTCTTTGATTTTTTAATCAGCATACTGATTGAATAAAGATAGTGAGAGGATATAATCCTGTGACACACTTCCTCCTCCTCCCTTTGGTGGCCTTCAGGCCCAGCTGCAGAAGACTAACCATGACAGACAACTCTGAACATTGTTGCTTAGCTCCGGACATGCAGCAAACCAAGTTACCGTGGAAAATTCCCCAGCTGCTCCTTTCCCCAGACCTGGGCTATGAAACTCCTCACCTCCCTCCTGGTGCGATTTCTCTGGCCCTGACTTAGCGGTCTGCGGATTTCGCCCCAGAGCTCTGAACTCAAACTCCACAATGCTTTCTTCCGTTGCCTTTTTTCTCTCCGTCGCCAAATCAACCCCACGATTGGAATTTGAGGCTTGTATTTTTTCTTTAGTTCTTTCAGTTAGTACATGCTGTGTTCTTTTCTGCTTTTCCAACTCTCGGTCTGCACATTTCATGATCACATTTTGCTTAGCTTTTTGAGCTACCCTTTGACACTTTCTATTCAGCTTTTTGACTTTATCATTGTTTGTTGTTGTTGTTGTTGCCTGAGCCCCTCTACAATCAACAGACCGCTCTTCACTTCTCAGCTGGCTTTTTAGCGGCCTTTGCTTTCTTCCTGTACATGTTCTTGGTTTTATCTCGCAGATCATCACGGCTTCTTTCATTAATGTCTAATGCATTAAATCAATTTTTTTCATTTATTTTAGGGCATCACTGCCCTCAGGTGGTGGGAGTAGGAGGCCCATTCCTTGCCCCCGTGGAGCTAGAATCGAAACTCCATCCCAGTGGGCTGCAGTCCCGCGCACAACCACTACGCCACCGGGGCTCAGCCCCCCATGAAATCTATTCTTGAGAGGTTCTCCAAACTGGGGTGAGGTATCCTCAAGGTCATATTTTGCTTCTCAATGATTGGCTTTAATTTTCTTCAGCTTCAACCTGGACTCACACACGACTGATGAATGGTCTGTTCCACAATCAGCCCCGGGCTTGGTGTGAGCTGCTCTAATTGGACTTCTCCATGGACTCTTCCCACAGATGTCCTCAATTTGATTTCTGTGTGTTGCATCTGGATAAATCCACGCATATAATTCCCATTTGTGTTGTCAGAAAAAAAAATTGCTATGAACAAATGTTTACTCTTACAAAATTCAATAATGGGATTTCCACCCATTTGTATTACCCCAAACATATTTTCCAGCTATGATTCCTTCCTTCTCATATGCCTTCCTCTTTATTTCTAACTTTTGCATTCAAAACAACAATCAATGCCGCTTGATTGTATGTGTGATGAATTTCAGACTAAAGATGTGAGTAGAAGTTTTCAAATACATTAGCTGTAGGGGTTCTTGCATAAATATAAATAATAGTTGTATTGATTGTATATTTTATATGCACATAGTTAAAATCTCACCACAAACTCCATTGTACTTGTGAATCTTCAAATGTTTTCTTATGATGATGAATAGAACACCATTTTATTATATTATTTCCCACATATTAGATGATGTGATTTTATGATTATATGGTCAATTTCAGCTCACTAATGCCTAGAATAATGATCTTCTTGGTCCCATTTCACTTTTAAGAACTTCTGACTTTCCTAATTTCATATTTTTACATTTCAAGTTCTAATTATCAATTGAAATTTTCAGCTGTTTCTTCTCATTTTGCATCTTGCCCATCAGCGAATGCTGGTCCTGAAGGCTTTATGCCCACAGACTTCACTCCATCCATGTCATGGATGACGACTGACATTTGAAAAGACAACTCTTCCTCGATGATGTTTTGAGTGCCTTCAACTTGAGGGGCTCATCATTGGTCACTATATCTGACAGTGGGATCCTTCTAATCATTAGTTTTTCAGTAACTTACAATGCTTTGATAATATCTCTATGGTTTATAGTGACTAATTCCTTTCAAATGGACAGCGTAGTCCTTCTTTATAGTCTGTTCTTAGTCTACAAGGGCTGCTAAACCTATTCACTTTGGCTGACCCTGCTACATTTGAAACATCCATCACAAAAATTTCAACTTCACAGCAATGCAAGTGTTATGAGAGTACAACCAACAGACAAGTGCTGGATGTCCTATATAGCATTGTGTTAGGTAACTGAGAAATATTGGTTTACTTATTTGAAATATATATTTTATACTTTGTTAAAATTAAGTTACAAAGTACCAGTGACCAATCCTTGTGAAAAACTACCTCTGCACTAATAAAAACACCATATGCTGTATCACCTAGATTGAAGATATGAAAACAAGTAGAGAACACAGATGCTATATTTAAGTGAGAGATATCAATGCGTTAATCTATACTGTGGGGGGGGGGAGGTTAAATAGTTTGCAAACCTTTTATCTTTTCTGTCGTTCTTCATTTATTTATATAAATACTATGAAAGTTCCTGTGAAAATTCCATATATATTATAGATTAGAATAGGAAATTTAAATAATTTGTGTCACTTAACAATTATGGAGCAGATTATAATATATATATACACACACACACAAACACACATATATATATATATTTCAATCAATCTCTTAGATGAGCAAAATATTCACTAGTAAAACAAATGTTGGTGCTTTAAGAAGTCATTCTGGTCCTCCAAGTTTTACTGCTCTTTTGTTTTGTCTGGGCATTAAGAATTCTGGCTATCAAAAGCATCTCTAGTAATTGTTTTCATTCATCTAAGAGAGACAATCCTGGTTAGGAAACGATCAGAAGAACCTATCAGCTCTTCTAGAGGCTCCCAGCCACCACACTGGGTTGAATGCTCTTTCTCCCTCTTCGTGCCACCCTATTGTTCTCTTTATACCAATATCCAGGAATACAGAAAACACTGCATTTTCAGGGATATGGATGTTGCATATTTTCTAAAATGGAATATGGAATTATACTTAATTTGTTGTTTTATTTTTTTATATCAAGCAATAACTTTGTAAAATCTGTGCATGTATGCAAATATATTTCTTTACACTTTCTTTAGTGATGATTCTTTTTTAATTTATGGCTGAATCACGAGGTTCAAGGATATTTAAACCCTTCCTTAACCTATTGAATAGCTTCCTATGTAGGAAAATTATTATATTATACATTCTTCTCACAAAATCTATAACTTTTTAGTATTTATATCCTAATGCCTTGTCTTCTGTAATGTTAATATTTACTTTAAAATCTGCCTTATCAGAAGTGATAGAACTAGAAGCAATAGCTACTAACAATATGTAATATTTGAATACCAGTCCCAGTCAGCTTAATCTAACTGACATATATAGAATGCACTATGGCAGAGCATCCATTCAAGTGCTTATAGATCATATCTTTGGTGATAAAGAAGATTTAGTAAAGTTAAGGCAGATGAAAATATTACAAAATATGCTATTTGAATAGAGGAAAACTAAATTAGAAATTAATAATGAAAATATGTCTTGCTAAGTATAATTATTTTAGAATTTGTATACTATTTCTAAGTAACCTCTGGGGCAAAGAAATTAGAAAACATTTTGTACTGGGAGAATATAAAAACACAATATATGAAAATGTGTTGAATGCAGCTAAAACGATCTTTAAACAACAAATATACTTACATTTGAAAAACACAGGAAGTCAGTAAACAGTGATCTCTTCTTTAGAAATCTGTAGAAAATCACTACTCAAATCCACCTTTGTGGAACGTCTGGTTGATGGAGAGCTCCTGCTGCCTCTCCTTCACTTGTTGCCATGTTTACACTGAAGCCAGGCTAAGGTTGCCTCTGTGTGGTGCCCATCAAGAAGTGAACACAGTGGGAGTTCCAGAGCCGGCACTAGGTCTGTATCACAATTGTTTTGTGATTGCTTTGACTTGAGCTCTCACAAATCGCTTGACTAAAGCTTAGTAAGTATTGTGTTGCATTCTTCAATCTCTCCCCAGCAACACTCCTCTCAGATCCTACTCCCACCCAGTCGGGAAATATACCATGTTTCCAGGTCAGGAGGCCCAATATTATTAGAATATCATTCCCCTAAATCCACCAAGAGATATGATTTTATCAAAAGTACAGGGTACATTGATTTACAATTTAAAATTTTGATTCTCTAATTTTATGGAAAATAAATCATTTTTGAGAAAATACAACTTGATTACAAAGGTGGCTTTAAAATGATAGGTAAGATGTT
The DNA here is from genome assembly GCA_004026705.1 of Nesogale talazaci. Lineage (NCBI taxonomy): Eukaryota > Metazoa > Chordata > Mammalia > Afrosoricida > Tenrecidae > Nesogale > Nesogale talazaci. Next base: position 78,875 of record PVJH01007028.1, on the reverse strand, counting down.
ATTTTGTATTATAAAGATAGAAATAAAAGACATACCTTAAAAAGACATGGCTTGGAGTTTGTAGGTTGTCTGACACATATATGGCTAATTGATATTGAAAAGAAAGGATCACAACAAATAAGATGAGGATTTCTAATATACCTACCTATGAGTATTTACATTCTTGTGTAGCCGCCCTCCATTTTGAAATGGAGCTGATTTTCTGTGACCGATCGAACATGGCAGATATAATGAGGTAGCCCTGCATTGCTCAAACTCTTAAGGGCTGGAATATGAGCCAGAAAGTTGGCAGTTTGAACCTACCCAGAACCACCTTAGAAGTCTGGACAAGCAATATGCTTCAGATAGTGAACAATTTTGAAAACACGGGCATCACATCACCTGCGTACATGGCAATCACCCACTGCTGGAATCCATTCAAGGGTAGCTAACAATGACAAGAATTCTTGATTTCTTCCTTCCAATGACAGGTCATGCATGCCTGTAAGTTTGGTATGGTACTGTTTTTCTTTACTGGATCCCTTGCTCTACTTAGCTTATCCCAAGATGCTAACATCCTATGGAGAGGCCACCTTGGTGAGGAACATAGCAGAAGCTGGCCCAGAGTGACAGATAGGAGTTTAGAGTGACTACGCACCCAAAGAAGCTTTCCGGTTGTTGCAACACCTAACAAACCCTCTAACTGCAACCTCATGACAGACCCTGAGAAAAAATAGCAGCAAAATTGCTCCGGCTTCTTCAACCTTGCTAAATGTGTAAGGTAACGTTTTTGTATGTGTGTTTCAAGCTGCTAAGTTATGGACAATTTGTTACATATCAAGAGATAGATAATAATTTTAGAACCAGAACGACGCCATTTGATAATTGAGGAAAATAATTTAATGAAGCCAAATAAATTGCCAAAGATCACACAACAAATCATAGCACAACCAGCATTTGAGGCATGTCTGTTTACTACAACACAAAAATTAATGAAAAGTTAAGGAGTAGCTATTTTTTCCTGTGATGTGCATGTGTGTTTGATACTATAGGTAGGTAGGTACGCAGATACATAGAGCATTAAAAAGCAAGGAGATAGATGATAGGTATATAGTTAGATTCTTCGTTTTGATTACAGCTATTGTTAGAGCTATCGATAAGAAAGTTTTAAATCATCCATCTACATATAAGATTTTTTTAAAGCCCTTGTTATTCTTGTTCCCTCAAGCTATCATTTTATGGTTAACTGTTTTTCGATATATTTGATTGTATGCTTTGCATTTTGGTTTGTTTTTGCTTTTCATCTGTGTCTTTACATTATGCAATTTATAGTTTTGTGCTGTTGTGTCATTTCTATGGAGTTGATTCTGACTCGCAGTGGTAATAGTTTTAAACTATCTGTGCTGATTTCATTAGCTGCCACCAACAGGGCTCTCACTCATGTCATAAGCAGAATACATCAATACTCATTGCATTACAGGTTGGGCTGATAACCACAAGGACAGCAGTTCAAGCCCACCAGCTTTGCTGCAGACTTAACTCAATGACAATGGGAGATCATTGGAATGCTTGAACGCATCGTTGAGGCTATTGTGCTAATCCATCTCTTTGTGAGTTTCCAGAGATTTACTAACCGACTATAGGATTCTTTTCTGGAGATAGGCTGTTATTAATATTGTATACTATGTAAGTGAGATAAAATCTCAAATTTCTGGGTTTAAGAAACATTCTGTTATAGATACATTTGCAAGGAGAAAAAGAGGATGGTGTAAAATATGAAAATAAAAATAATATATAAATTATCCAGGGTTCATAAGGGTAAGAGGGTAAGGGAAGGAGGGATTTTATTTCTTCTAAGAGTGATTTTTACTTATTCTTCTGACAGTCCACAGTATATTCTTTTTTTATTTTAGGAGATCAATCTAATTTTTTCAAATTCCGTGGAAATTCTACTTATTTTGATAGTATGAAAATTATATGGTGGTTATCAACAGTCAAGAATTCAAACTACTTATTAAACATAGCATAAGACTTCTTGAAAAAATGTCAAAGTACAAAGATATCATTCTATGAACCATGGTGTGCTTAACCCAAATTATGGTATTTTCAATCAACTTATATGCATGTGAAACTTGAACAATGAATAAAGAAGATCACAGTGAATCAATGAATTTGAAATATGGTATATGCAAAAAAATATTGAAAGTACCATGAACTTCCAGAAGTATAAGAAAATATCTATCAGAGGAAGTATAGCTTTAATATTTAATTTAAGGAAAAAGGACAATGTTACTCAAAAGAAACGTTTGATCCTGAATGGGGTACTTGTTGAATTCATGTGAATTTCTTCCAGAGTACCAGGAAATACATTTTACACTAGGAGGGAAAAATAACAGAAGTCTTTTACCAGATACATGATAACGATGATTAATTTTTTGTCAACTTGGCTAAGCTATGGTACTCAGTGATTTTACCACACCTAAAATTATGGTCATCTCATAATATAAACTAACAAACTGTTATCGATCAGTTAGTAGAAAGGGTAGTTCTTAGCTGACAGTAGGCCTTCAAATTATATATAGATTTTACAAATTATTTCCTCAATTGTAATTTCTTTCATTTTTGACTTATAGTCCTAGACACAAAAGCTTAACCTATAAAGTTTGGAATTACTAGTTGCTAGTTGACCTCTCCACCCCAACACACCCACACACATTCTTTCTCTCTCTCTTTCAGACTTGGGAGCTATAAGAGTTCCCTAGCATGTCCTCTGATGTATAAATCACAAGGGTGTGAGTCAACTGCTGGAAATAAAATGTTCTCAATAGGTAGATAGATGATAGCTAGCGAGCTAGATAGACAGATATAGAGAAACTTTTTATATTTCTCTAAAGAACCAATTCTTTAGTCTCTTTATACAATGATTTACTCCAAAACTGGCTGTTTGACATAAGGAAAATGATCCTCCAATGCTAGTCCCTCACCTGTCATAAATCAACAAAAAAAGGTTTGTGAGGGAACAAAAACCCAACCAAGTTCTTAAGACTTAGAGCCAAATCAACTACTAGCTAATCCATTTTGACTAGCTAGCTCTCTATTTTCAGCATAAAACAGCTTCCTGCACTTTCTGAGACAGTTACACTTTGCAGGTGGAGATAGCCTTTCTTTCCCAAGCTGCTTAGAGGGCTCAACTCAAAACAGTCTCACCAGGGCTTCTTTACACCATAGAAAAAGAAGAAAAGTAAGCATCTTAGAGCATGGCAGTAAACAAACAAACAAACAAAACCGTGATCTATAATAAGCAAAATGATAAATTGAATTGTGGTGTCACCATTAAGCTTTTGAAGGAGGAAAGAAAATTTTAAAGCAAGTCTGCAAGAAAAAAATATAATCTATATATGCAAAGAAATACATTGAACACATGTGCAATGAAAACTCTACAAGAGATAGAACACAATCACTCTCCTATGAAACTTAATAAATGTGATGACTCATCAAAACATAGATCTCAAAGATAATGATAGAAAATATGAAATAGATATTGTGAGCATATGTGAATGAAACTATAAATATGTGTATCAAAATAAAATATGTACAAAAGATTTCAAATAGCTTTCCTGGAAACAGAAAAATAGTAAGATCATGCATGACAATGAAGGTAAAAGTTTAGTCTTTAAGATGATGAGGAGACAATATAAATTTGACCCTTCAAAAGTACATTCCCTGAAAGAAGTGAATCAAGTCTTTTTTTCCAATGTTTTATAGGTGGCTCTTAACAGCTCTTATAACATTCAATACATCATTTGTATAAAACTATTTGTACAAATGTTGCCATATTCATTTCCAAATATTTTATACTTGAACCCTTGGTATAAGCTCCTCTTTCCCCTTCCCACTTTTTTATAAATCATTTTATTGGGGCCTCATACAACTTCCATCATAATCCATACATACATCAATTGTATGCAGGCCAGATTTGTACACTTTTTGCCATCATCACTCTCAAAACATCCTCCCTCCACTTAGGCCCCCAGTACCAGCTACCCATATTTTCCTTCCCTATCTCCTCACCCATGAACCCTTAATAATTTAAAAATGGTTATTACTTTTTTCATATCGTACACTGTCCAAGGTGTCCCTGCACTCACTTCTCTGTTGTCCATATCCCAGAGAGGAGGTTATATGTAGATTCCTGAAATTGGTTCCCCCTTTCTATTCCACCATCCCTCTACCCTCCTAGTATCACCACTCCTAACACTAGTCCTGAGGGATCATCTATCCTAAACTCCCCATGTTTCTGACTCCAGTGTACATCCCTTGATCTAACTGCATTTGTCTGGTAGAATTGGGATCATGATAGTGGGTGGGAGGAAGCATTTGAGAACTAGAGGAAAGTTACATATTTCATTGTTACTACACTGTAGCTTGACTGGCTCATTTCCTCCCTAAAACTCCTCTGTAAGAGGATTTTGCTTCACCTATTGATGGATTTCTGTCCCCAATCTCTATTTCCCCTCATTCATACTGATATAAATTTTTAATTCTTTGAAGCCTGATACCAGATCTCTTGGACATCTTGTGGTCACACAGACTGGTGTGCTTCTTCCATGTGGATTTTTTAGCTTCTGAGCTGATGGCCGCTTGTTTACTCAAGCCTTTAAGACCCTAGATGCTAAAAATTTTGATAGTCAGGCACCAGCACCTTTCTTCACCACATTTGCTTATGAACATATTTGTCGTCGACGATTGTATCAGGAAAGTGAGTGTGCAATATTATGATTTTTAGTTCTTGAAGCCTAGTAACTGATCCCTTTGAGGTCTTGTATTCACACAAGCTGGTGTGCTTTGTCCATGTGGACTTTTTTGCTTCTAAGCTAGATGGCTGCTTGTTTACTTTTGGCCTACCAAGCCTTCAAGATGATATTTCAACTCAGAACAGCAGATGCACAGACAGGATCATATGGTCGACCCCATTATGAAATATGCTTACCCTTGCTGACTCAAGGCCTTTCGAAGTCACCAATAGAGAAACAGGGTCAGGATTATACCATGTCTGACCCAATCACACCATAGCAAAATACTATGGGTGCAATAGAGTATGGAGTTCCAGATGGAGTGCCAAGTATATACTTTGAGGCCAGGGTGTGACACCTCATCCGAATCAACCAGAGGAACCTCCTGAAGGTCAATGAACAGAACTTGAACTACTTATAGGCTTTTTACATGGATATTATCTTTATTTTACATATATGTATATTTATGTATATTGGACATTATTTTGTTGTTGTTATCACTGTTTTATTTTCTTTGGTTGCTTCATTTTAGTGTTCCTTTTTTTGTACATATTGTTACCTCTGCAGGTCTACCTAGATAAGATAGACTCGAAGAACAGGCTGGCAGAAAAACTGATGGGACTGATGGTTCCGGTGGTGGTGGGGGGGGGGGAGGGAGGGTCATGGGAGAAGGGAGGAGGGGGAAAGGAGGTGGTGTTGACCAGCACAGGGAGATGGGGAAAGCAATTGATTCAAAATCAATGCTACGTTTGGTGTGAGAAGTTCTATAAGGATTGATCAAAAGTAATGTAACAGAGAGTAAGCATTGAAACCCAAATGGAATCTGAGCATGATAGTGGGGCAAGAGGAAAGTAGAAGGAAATAGAGGAAAGAGCTGGGGGGTAAAGCACATTTATAGAGGTTTAAATACAGACATGTACATAGGTGCATATATTTATATGTGATGATGGTGAAATAGATCAATGATCATATACTTATAGGGTTAGTAGGAGGACAGCAGATGGCATTGGACCTCCACTCAAGTACTTCCTCAGTGCAAGAACATTTTATTTTATTAAATTGGCATTCCATGATGCTCACCTTCCTGACACGATCACTAAAGACAAATGTGTGCTTAAGTAAAGGTGGGGAAGAAAGTTGATGGTGCCCGGCTATCAAAAGATGGAGCATCTGGGGTCGTAAAAACTTAAAACTAGCCAAGTCTTATTTCCTAAATCTATCTTAATGAAAAAGATCTGTGAAAACCTAACCACTATGCATAATCCATTGAAATATTGGTAGTATATCTTATAGCATTATAGCAATGATCTTGTTTTCCAAAATGATAATTTAAGAATTTATGTGAACATATGCATTTCCTTCCATCCATCATGGTTGTTAAAGATAAGTACAAGCTCATTTTTCCCTGATCTCTATGTAATTTTATCTTTGCCATAGAAAATATTAAATAAGGCCAAAAAGTAACTACTATTGCCATAATAAAATTCAGTAATAAAAGTAATAAAGTCAAAACTTCATAGACTAAGATCAACATTGAAGATAGCCTGAACTCAAAGAATAAAATATCAATAAGAAGAAACAATTGGAACAGGGCTATACTAAGACTAAGAGTCTGAGGTTGGGCAACAATGAATTAGAGGGGGTAAACTAATCACTAGAAAAAATAGTCATGGTGCCTAACTTGAAATTTCAATTGCTTCAAACTAAAAGTTGATTCAATCACTTGATAGTTGCTACAGTTAGACTGCAGTTGGTTTTGTGATTTATTAGTATGTTGTCATATTTACTTACTCTATGTTCATGAGGCAGACTTCCAAAATTTCTCTTCATTGTTATCTCAAAATAAACATCTGTGATTTATGAGGAAGATATGTCTTACTTCTCTTGTCTGTTGCCAAACATATGTTAATTTTTACCATTCACCCTAATGAAGGTATTTAGTTAGTGTCAAACTTTGAAATACTGCAAATGTCATTGTGGGTCTACTTTAAGTTATGTTTTCTTTGCAAAAAATACCAAAGCATTGGTGTGAAATGTTTGACTTTGAAGTGTGGCATATCATAATTATATGTGAAGCACAATGAATTTTTCCTCAATATATCCTATGACATAGGGAAATATTTCATCCTCTGCACAAACAATAAATAGCAAACCTTACATAAACATATGAGATACAAATAAAGCACAAACATGCCTTAGTAACAACAATGAAAATGAATAAATAAGATTACCTGCATTTTGTTATTTGCCCAGTATTTAATCAGTGGGAAAGAAACAATGCAACTTTTTTCATCTGCTCTGTTATTGATTTAATATGTGATATAAGATAATGGTTTTTCACATTTTCCTCTATTTGATACAAAATAGATTAATAAGGCATCTATTCAGCAAATATTTGTCAAGAGAGAAAAGTGCTGCTTATCCTCTTCTAACAGACATGGAGTTTTTAAAATTTCAAGTTATATTCTTGCAATTGTGGCAACAATAGGAAAAGGATATAAGCCTAGATTCTCCAAGCTTCATTTTATTCATTGTGATTTCATAATTAAAAAGTATAACCTTATCAATATTAAAAGAAGGTAATTATCTTAAAATTTTAGCTGGTTAGGGCAAGAGTCCCCAAGTACATGAAGGAAAGTCAGAGGAAAAAAGCCACATCACCTTTTCAGGCTCTGCACCCTTTGATGAGCGCTATTTTCTAATCTACGACAGAGATGTCTTAGGATTTCAGAACAAATAATTAGGCACTTTTCAAATGTATTTAATTGTTGTTTTAATCTGTAATTCAAAGGAGATCAGAGATAATATCTTGGCGAACTTCAATTTTCTTGCATGTCAGCGTCCTCATTAAAAGTTTTAGATTCAAAGGCCTCATGCTAACTCTGTTAATTTAATGTTTTTCTTTTCACTAACTCATCAAGGAAATTGATATTACTTCTTGCATGTCTCCACTCTGCTTTGGACAATGCTAAATATGTTTTTTTCTAGCCCTTTAGAGTCGAGGTAAAACAAAGTAATACACACACCAACACACACAAAATAGATATGCATTAACAGAAACTGAAAACTTAGAGTTGTGTACACCATACTTAAAATACTTCCTTAGATTACATTTTAAGGCTATATATATGTATATGTATATCCCAAGACCTTTTTGAAAATGCAGACATTATTCTGAGGGATAGGCTGTGCTTGAAGTAAGCTATATACATGTGAAAGTTGGACATTGAATAAAAAAGACCAAAGAAGAATTGATGCGCTGGAACTGTGGTGCTGGAGAAGATACCATTGAAAGGTCCATAGACTGCTAAAAGAAAAAGAAAAGCAATCTGTTTGAGAAGAAGTAAGGACACAGTGCTCCTTGAAGGCAAGGATAGCAAGACTTTGTATACCCTGCAAAATGGATATTTTTTTCAGGACTATGTACTTAATTTTTTTTTTCAAAACAATCTTGTAACCTTCAAAGTACTCTCCTTTACAATAATATATTTGTCAGCTCTTCTGTTCCATTCTTGGAAACGTTTTTCAAACTCATGTTTGGGTAGCTGGCAGCAGCCCCTTTGTTGTTTCCTTTACCTCTTCTAAGTCATCATATCACTGTCCTTTCATATCCCTCTTCTCTTGTGGAAACAAAAAGAATTTACAGAGAGCAAGGTGAGAAGAATACAGTGAGTGGGGCAATAGAGGTATGCTGGGCTTTTTGCTGTTGTTGTTGTTTGCCAAAAACTGCCACACTGAGATGGCAGCATGAGGAGGTACATTGTCATGATGACAAAACATGTTCCCTGTTTTCCATCCATCAGGCTTTTTTTGTTGAACACTTACTGAACAGAATATCACCATAGTACAGAAAACTTCCCCATCTCCTCAGTGGTCCTTCATCTGTTTTCAAGCACAAGCACTCAGATTTGTTGACATTTTCACTCATTCAGGAAGTTGATGGACTTCCAGAAGAGGGTTTGTAATCAATTGACATTTCACCTTTTTTGAAATGAGAAAAGCACTCAAGCACTTGGATTTTTTTCATAGTACTGTCCTTGCAAGCTGTGTCCAACATGGCTATCGTACCTGGGACTTTATTCCCAAGCAGGAAAAAGAAAATCACAACAATATGCTGTTCTCTTAGATTAGTCATCCCCAAAATTGAGGTTCTAGAGAAATGGCTCTTACAAAAAATTTCACTGTGACTAAAGAGAACCTTGTAGTGCCACTAGATGCACTAACTCAGAGCGAGTTGCTCAATGCTCACCTAGTGGGAAAAATGTATAATACGAAAACTCCACCCAGCAGAGCTTTTGTCCAGTTGGGTTTTTTTTTTGGGGGGGGGGGCAGATGGAGGGAAGCAGTCTTGTATTTTAGTCCTATTGTCAGGAGATACCAATCCCCAGAAAAGGACATCAGTCATGATAATGTAAGTGGAGGTCATTGAAGGAAAGAAGGCCCTCAGGAAATTTATTGACACCCTGGCTGCAACAATGGGTTCAGTGATAAGACTAATTGTGAGGATAGTTGATAACCACATAGTGTTTCAGTCTGTTGTGCATAGGATTGCAATGAGTTGTAGGTGACCAGGTGACACTAAAAATAACATAGAAATAAAATCAAACTATCAACCCATTGACATTAAGTCAAGTCTTTCTCATAATGACCTTATAAGACCAAATTCAACTGTTTCCTATTTTCTACAGATGTTTTCAAGAATTTGGGGTTGGGCAAAAATGAATTAACACACATGCTTTCCCCATTTCCTAAATTTCCTCTCTTGGAAAATGGAATATTCAACCCATCTATTCAGGTAGCACAGAAAACTGAAAAGTTTCTGTGATTTTCATCTTTTCCATGCGTAGACATTCAGTTGGTCTCTACCTCTTTAGTATAGCTCTAATTTACATGCTTTAACTTCAATTTCAAATATTCCTTTATCATACACAGCATGATAATATAGTTGTGAAAACTACAACATCAAGCTCTTTCCTTCTTTTTTGATTAAACAACCCAATTAATTGTTTCTTCTGCTTAAAATTCTGTTTCTTCATCAAGTTACCATGATGTTTAATAAGAAAACTCTAAAGAAGTCGGGCCACAGGTCTGTTGAATGACATGTATTACCTTGTGTTGTTCTTACATGTAAAATTAGTTCTTATCATCTTTTCTAAAGTGTTTCAACTTTCAGAAATGCAAAAACAATTATATATTTTGCTGCCCTCTATAGCAGTTGTAATGTTCAACTGCTTACTGTTAATATTCAATAAATATCTGCTGCACTGCTTAATAAGTACACACACCTGAATTTTAAAACAGTCTCCACAAATTCCTGTTTGAAAACCTTGACAAAGGGTTGTGCTTCAATGTATGTTTTATCCCCTCTTCACTTTTTGTTACATAGATTCTTCTGAAAAAGAATTGGCATTTGAAAACTGGTCAGTTCCCATTTTCCTTATTGCTCTGCAATTAAGTCTGCAGCTCTCTGAATGCATAGGTAAGGTCTATTGGCTTAACCTTGGAATATTATGTGATTCTGCATGCCGTTATATGAAGCATAGGGAGTTATCAGTATTGCTCATGCTTAGATGTTGTGGAGTTGCTTCCAACACATAGCAGCCCTGCAAATAGCAGAACAAAGTACTGCCCAGTACTTTATCGCCCTTACAATCGGTATGTTTCAGTTTGTTGTCATTCTATCTCATTGAGGGAATTTAATTTTGTTGGCATTTAATTTTTTATTATGGATTTTTAAAATGTATTATTCGTTGGGAATTAGTAATTATATTATACCATACCTGCCTTCACTCATGCCCAAAAGAATTGTACATTTGCTACCACAATCAACTTCTGAGCATTCCTTTTCTACATGGACTTCTTGAGGTTTTCCCTTTTTTTGCCTGCATTCTGTTTTTTTGTTTTGTTTTGTTTTGTTTTTTTGGGCATCACTGCTCTCGGTGGTGGGAGTAGGAGGCCTAGCCCCACTGCTGGAATTGAATCTCTGTCCCAGTGGGCTGCAGTCCCGCTCACAACCACTATGCCACCAGGGCTCAGCCCTGCATTCTGTTTTATTAAGCATTATGCCCCTTTCCAAGGATTGATTTCTCCTGATTACATGCCAAAAGTCTGTGAAAAGAAGCCTCACCATCCTTGCTTCTAAGGAGCATTCTGGCTCCACTTCTTACAAGCAGATTTGTTTGTCCTTTTGGCACTCAATGTTTGGTACTTCCAATATTCTTTTCCAGCATCAAAAATCAAATGTATTGATTCTTCTCAGATCTCTCGTTTTCAATGTCTAACTTTCAAATGCATTTGAAATTAAGTGCACTTTTGTTCTGCAACATTTGATTTCAGTTCACTAGTTGTTCCCTTGTCTCTGGGTTGGTTTTCCCTGCTCCCTTCCTTTCTCTCACCTCCCATTCTCTTGTATCCCCCAGAACTGTGGTCCCATTCTTTTCATCTCTGAATTATTTATCCCACCTATCTTATCTAGATAGACATGCAGATACATTAATAAATGCAAAACCCTGGCAAAGTCAAGTAAAACAACAAAGAATTCCAAGACCAACAGAACAATAACAACGGCAACAAAAAAGAAAGCTACTGACAAAAATAGAAAGACATATACAAAGTTCCAGTTCTGTTTGCTGGCCTTTTTGAGTGTTATCCATTTGAGTCTGATGGGGGCAGAGATAGGGGTAGGGTGACACTGTTGTCTCCAAAGTTCTTTGATATCCTCTAGAGATCTCATCACTTTGCTCCCCTTGCTTCTCTGTTGCATTCCCTTAGTGTCTCACACCAGCGTGATAATGTCTCATTGTGCACAATTCCCACACAGTCTCCAGTATTGCCCCCCTCCCCCCCCCGCTCCAATGCCATCATTTAGTGATGGACTTTGTGTCTCATGGTGGGGCTGACTCTATGGTCCTCTCTGTGAGCTCTCTGCTCCAAGCAGGAATATCATCCTCAGGGCTTGGTGGGCTAGGATGTCCTCTCCTACCCCTCTATTCCTTTTCATTTCTCCTTTCAGACTCTAATCAGATGCACCCTTCTCCCCAAGCTCTAGCTTCAATGATGTACACTTTTCTTATTTTAAAATCATGCTATTTACCTATTAGCTTATGTATAGGTTCAGTTTGAGCACAATTAAGTCTTCTTCATTTCCCATTCTTCTCAAAAATAATCATAGTTGGTTATGAACTACACTGTCTAATGTCTTTACATAGTCAATAAACTATTTTTCCTAATATTCTACACTTAGGGGAAAATAGATTCTACAAAAATTGGTCTCATAATTTTTAAACTCTCATAAATTTTTTGAAATAATCAACAAGAAGTTAGATAGATATTTAGGAGTTTTTCTTTGATTTTTCCAAAACTTCTGTAGAAATATAGGCTAGCTACCTGAAAAAATAGGAAGGCAAAATGAAACAGAATGCAATTTCTTTGGTTTATGAAACTTTGAATCATCTATATGAATACTATGCTACCTAGTCTGTGTTTATCGCTGGGAATATTTATATTTCATTAAAATTCTAAAAGCAAATTTCCTCATATAAATTTTCATCACTAGCTTTCTTTTCTCTCGGCATAAAAAAGCCATCATTTTCACAAGGTAATACATGTCCACTACAAAAAAATCAATGTAAAAACTAAATTAATTATGTAGTATCTCCAGGCACTGATCCCACCTGATAACTTAAGTATAGGAAATGAAATTTGGCTAAACTCACTCCAAGAGAAACTCATTCTAAGAGAAAAATGTATAATCATAAATACCCAAGGAGAAAAGTATAAAATTATCCCAAATTTCAACTAATAATAGAGAAACCTCATTCTACAGATATCTTTCCCCATTCATCTATATATTTCTCTGTGATCTATCAATATATTGACTTGAATAAGCACAATGAACCAAAAGTAAAATTTCATAAAAATTACTTCATGTTAAATTTGATAGTTTTAATGAACGTGAGTTTCATCAGAATCAATTGGCATAACCTAAGTAAGAATAAAAGTATTATACCTTTTTTCCAACTATGTGTTTCAATTTTAGAGACAGGTATTTAAATTCCTGTTCAGAGAAGTAAGGTACATAGACCTCTTCTGCTTTCTTCTTCCAATACGCATATGCCAACTTTTGTAAATCACATTATTATTGGTGCATCGTCAAAGTTTGTAAAATTAATATGCTGTTTCATAATCTTCATCTCCAAAGACGTGGTGCATTAATTCTATCTTTAAACAGGCTCAATGTTTTCAGCCAGTCCTCTTATGCCAGGCTTTCCCTTTCAGATTTTATTTTGTTTTGCTTCATCACTTAGATGACTGGAGTTATTTTTCAAAAATTTTTCCTCAAAATGGTCCATAAATGTTGTATTATCCGCATTTCTGGATGCCTGAAAATAACTGTCATTTGTATAATTTTTTTTATTGTACTTGAAGGACAATTTGATTATGTGCAAAATCTTAACTCTGACTTGTATTTTATTTAACCCACAAACATTGTAAGTCTTTCTTTATATATTTTTTGGTATTTAGTATTACTGTGGAAAAATCTAAGCCCAAGATAAGATTCTTTTTTCCAAGTTAAGATTTAAATGTTCTTTTATAGGTGGCTTATAGCCTTCTTTGCAATTATCTGAAAGATGTCTTTGCATACTTACTGGCAACTTAAAGATGCCATTTTCAACTATTCCCTTTTTTTCCTGAAAATTATTAATGCATTTAGAATTTTACCTTTATTTGTTCAAACTTGAAATTAAAGACTTGATTCACCAAAGCACATCAGAACAAATCAGGGGGGTGGAAGAGAGAATGGAGTGCATCCTGGTCCACCAAGTCTTCAGGACTTTCTTCCCACACAGAACAACTGATGCACAGAGAGGAACATATGGTTGGCCCCACTTTGAAATATGGCTACCCTTGTTGACGCAAGGCCTTTTGGGGACACCAATGGATAAACAGGGTCAGGATTTTACCCTACCTGACCCAACCACACCATGGCAAATCACTAAGGGTATGCAACAGAGCATGGAGTTTCAGATGGAGTGTCAAGGATATACTTTGGGGTCAAGGTGCGGAACCCCATCTGACTCAACCAGTGGATACTCCTAGAAGTCAATGAACAATTTACTATTGTAAATTGAACTATTTAGAGGATTTTTTATTTTTATTTTTTTATATATATAGGATATTGGGGTTTTGTTGTTGTTGTTATCATTGTTTTATTTTCTTTGGTTGCTTCATTTTAGGATGCTTACCTAAATTTTAGGTATTGTTACCTCTACAGGTCTATGTAGATAAGATAGGCTCGATGAACAGTCTGGAGGTGAAAATGACAGAACTGATGGTTCTGGGGTAACATGGGAGAAAGAAAAGAGGGCTAAAGAAGGAGGTATTGACTGGCCCAGGCATAAGAGAACAACAAGTGATTCAAAATCAGTGACAAGGTGGGGGGTGAAAGGTTTTATATGGATTGATCATGAATAATGTAACAGAGAGAAAATACTGAAACCCAAATAGAGGCTGAGCATGATAGTGGGACATCAGAAAAGTAATGGGAAAGAGAGGAAAGAACTGGGGGGTAAAGGACATTTATAGAGATTTAAATAGAGCATTGCATAGGTGCTTATATTTCCATATGATAATGGGGAAATAGATAAACTTGCATATACTTATAGGGTTAGTATTAGGACAGCAGATGGACATTGAACCTCCAGTCAAGTACCTCTTCAGTGAAAAAACATTTCTTTCTATTACATTGTCAATCCATGATGCTCACCTTCCCAACACAATCACTGAAGACAAATGTGTGTATAAGCAAAGGCTGATGGTACCTGGCTATCAAAAGGTGGAGCATCTGACTTCTTAAAGACATGAAAGTAAGCTAGCAGCCATCTAGCTCAGAAGCAAAAAAAGAAAAAAACCCACATATAAGAAGCACACTAGCTTGTGCAACCACACACAGGTTGTCAAAGGTATCAGTTACCAGGCTTTAAGAACAAAATATCATAATACTGCTTGCTCACTTTCCTGAGGAGGAAGGGGAAGAGAAGGGAAATATGGGGAGCTGGTACTGGATGCCTAAGTGGAGGGAGAATATTTTGAAAGTGATGATGGCAAAAAGTGTGCAAATGTGGCCTGCATACAATTGATGTATATATGGATCGTAATGGGAGTTTTATGATCCCCCCAATAAAGTGGTTTATTATAAAAAAGGGGGAGGAGGAAAGAGGAGCATATACCAAGGGCTCAAGTAGAAAATATTTGAAAATTAATATGGCAACATTTGTACAAATATGCTTGATGTAAATGATGTATTGAATGTTATAAGAACTTTAAGAACCCCCAATAAAATAACTGAAAAAAAAGACTTAACTAGTTTCATAATATTTATTCAATTTGAATGCTGAGCAAGTAATCTGAGAAACTTAACTATATAAGTCAGAACATGACATTAAGATTATAGAAAGGGCTGAGGCCCGGTGGCGCAGTGGTTGTGCGCGGGACTGCAGCTCACTGGGATGGAGGTTCGATTCCAGCTCCCAGGAGCAAAGGCTGGGCCTCCTATTCCCACCACCTGAGTGCAGTGATGCCTAAAAAAAAAAAAAAAGATTATAGAAAGACTAATTAATAAAAACTAATCAAGCTGCCATTGGACGATGACACAACCATGTTTACTGAAAAGAAAATTTAAAGCCTGATCGATGATCAAAGGCTAGAAACTTTAATATTGGTTATACTAGAAAATACAGAAAATTCATCATAACTGAGACAATAAGTAACATCCTGTTATACAAGAAAAAGTTTGAACTTGACAAGAATTTCATTCGTCTTACATGCATAATCAACATCCATGATGGCAGCAGCCAGTAGCTAAAGTAGTGTGGCAGTCATGTGCTTATGTTAATTTTATGATTGAAATATAGGGTGGAGTCTGGCCTGTTAATCAGGAGAAAGCTATTGAGTAGCTGATGAGGCCTCTGTGTGGGCATGGCTTTCACCTGAGACTCCTGGGAAATCTCGCGGTATTTCCCTCGTGAAGATGAGAAACTATCTTCCCCAGTTGTTGGGAGTTCGTTTCAGAGACGATTAATCACAGAAAAGACAAGATGCAGCCTCCGAGAAGTTGGAGGAGCCAGCGGAGAGACCACTCGGCTTTGCCCTGATGAAGACAGACCTCTGAAATGGAGTGGCATGCTGTTGATGAACCTGAGCCCTGGAAGCGAGGAGCCATGGGGAGACCCCTGCCAGTGCCAGAATTCTGCACCCACTGACCTGTGACTTCCTGATTCAGAAGCAGACTTTATAGACTGACTTCGGGCATATGGGTTAATATTGGACTTACGACTTTGCACTGGACTGGATTGGGATGCCTTCTTAGAGTCACATTTCTTTTGTATACAAACCCTTTCCTTATATCTATATGCGTGTCTCTGAAATTTGTTCCTCTAGTCTACCCAGACTAACTCAAGTAACATGTTATATTGTACACATCTGCAGAAAAACCCTCTCTTTAACATGTCTTTTTAAAAAATGTCCTTTTGAAGCCTAAAATGTTCTGTACTCATTCCAAGATTTGTTTCAAGGGCCTCAAGTGCATGCTAGAGATGATCAATGAATAAAAAAGGATTGAAAAATAATTGTTTGCCCTTAAACTATGGCATTTAAATTATGGTAAATTATGGTACTAGGAAGGATGTTAAAATATCATGTATGGATTGAAGAATGAACAAACCAGTATTTAAAGATATGCAGCTAAGTAGCTCCTTAGAAGCACAGATGGCAAGACTTCACCTCACTTTCTCTAGACCAGTTGCTGAAGCTTATCCATGCTTGGTAGATTCAGCAGAAAAGGGAAATTGTGAGTGATATAGATTGACATTGTGGCTATAATAAAAAGTTCAAAAATAGAAACAATCACGCAAATGGTTCAGGAAAGGGCAGTGTTTCATTCTGCAGTACCCAGGATTCTTATCAGGTGAAGTTGACTCAAAGGTACTTAACCACAAAAGTACTACTTAAGTTCTCGGGTTAAGTGGTTGAAATATCAGAGATTTAAAACCACCAGACCCTTTGTGGGAGAAAGACATTGTCAGTTGTTTCCATAAAAATTGTTTCTTTGGTCTTGTGGAGTTGCTAGCAATTCAAAGTGACTCTGTTTACAGCAGATGAAAATTACTGCCAAATTCTGCACTGTCTTCATAACAATTGCTGTCTTTAAACTCATTGTTGCAAATAGCATCAAATTATCTCTGAGGGGCTCCCTCTTTTTTTTTTTGCTCACCCTATTATTTACCAAGCATGATGTCCTTTTTCTAGAAATGGATCCCTTTTGTTGATATGCCGAACATATAAGGGACAAAGTCTTCCCATTCTGGCTTCTAATAACTCTTCTGACTCTTCTTACCCCAAGACAGATTTACTTCTTGTTCTCACAGACCAGTACATTTCCTATTCACCACCACTCTCTTACTTTCACATTATGTAGCTGAAACAGTTAAATATATAATAGTTTGGGAGAACACCTCAATACTCACAGTGATATATTTGGTTTTTTTTAACATTTTTAAAATACCTCTTATTTCCAATTTGTACCCAATGAAGCATGTTGTTTGATTTCATGACCACCGTTTCCAGGGGGTATTGGTTATGGATTCAAGTAAAATTAAATCTTTGAAAATTTTGATCTTTCTATATATCATGGTATTATTTATTGTGCCAAATGAGAACATTTTTCTTTTCTTTATGTTTAGTTGTAATCCAAATAGTAGGCTCTAGTATTTAATTTTCATCTGTACTCTTTGCTTTCAGAAATTTTTGTGGAATAATTTGCCTATCACAGGTTGAATTTATATGGTGAAATAAGATAACCCTAAACCACAGTTTTTCTAATTTTAAGATACGCGATATTCCCTAATTCTATTTCAAAGACTATCTCTTGGTTCATGTGTAATATCTGAATGATCATAATTCAATTTCTAGAATGTTCATTATTTGTAATGTTTTCCATAATTTGTCATGATCCCACAGGTGAATGTCTTTCTGTAACTAGTAAAAGAGAGGTAAACACCTTTCTAATATTCTCTGCCTTCAGCAAACATCCATCTGAGATCACCAATGTTACCTTATGACAAGTCTTCTTTTTAAATTATCTTCAGCACAACATTTACTTCTATGTGATATTAATAATTTTCTTTTATACTTTTTGTTGGTTCCAGTTGAATGGCCAAATAGCTATCTTCTGCATTTCTCCAGGTATTCTTAAACATTTACCACTTTCAATCCCCTTCCACCAGAGAAATTTGCAGCATGGCAAGCGTTGACAGAAACAGCTCAGGTTCACTTCATGGTAGATTTTGAATAAATATTTTATTGCTATGCATTCAAATACATTTGTTGCCAAATTTTTCACAACTCTCACATTCTAGTACATGGAGTTAAACCCAAAGTCAAGAAATTTTTATGTAGACATGTGAATGCTTTCAGTATTACATCTGTTTATTGAAACATTTTTGGTATTCTGTCAACTTCTGTTTTTTTTTTGGGGGGGGGGCATCGCTGCCCTCAGGTGGTGGGAATAGGAGGCCCAGCCTTTGCTCCATGGAGCTGGAATCGAACCTCCATCCCAGTGGGCCGCAGTCCCGCGCACAACCACTATGCCACTGGGGCTCAGCCAACTTCTATTTTTTTTCCAAGTACCTGATTACAGCTTGTATTTCTTAACATCAATTCTTGATCACACAGTACCTCCTGAAAGTTTTGGGGAAAAGACTGTTGTTTTTTATTTTATTTTGATATATTTTTTCTTTTTTTTTAAATACACTTGATTTTTCTATTGAGTTATTTCCACTTAAGACCTGTGAACATGCTTTTCAGGGTTGACTTTCTAACTTCAGTTTTTGTTTTTGCATAGTTTATTATAATAATTGTTTATGTTCTTTCCAGGCACCCTTGAAAATTTTGTTTAGTTATTTTACTTCTTCTCTTCCTTTCACTTTAGCTACTCTATAGTCAAGACAAATTTCAGAGTTTATTCTGACATTCATTTTATTCTCTTATTCCCTTTAAAATATTTAAAATTATTTTTGATTCTTTAGTATCAAAAATTCTTTTTCCTTTAATTCCTCAATTTGTGTTTTCTTTAATAATTAGTTCTTAAGGTTTCATATCTGTTCTTGCATGATTTTCTCAAGGTATAATGTCAAGGTAACATCTTCAATGTTGTGTAAGATTGGGTTACCTAGAGAAGCAAAATCAGTGATAGATTTGTATATGAAAGAACATATGAAAATGAACTTTATATTAAGAAAGGAGGCCACACAGCTAGAGAGTGGGCAGATCAAGTCTTTGGATCAGATGCTAGACTGAAGGTCCTTCCCAATTTACACAGCCTCCAGGGTTGGAAAAACAGGACAGAGGACGATGAACTAGGAGGCAGCAGGATGAAGGATGAAGAAAGACTATAGCTGGTTGTGACAGTTACATGACCTGCTATCCTCCATGTATCTTGCTATTAACTTGCGGATATTAAGAGAGAAGGGGTGGAGTTTAGTTTGTTAATCAGTCTGTTTAGTCTGTTAATCAAGTCACAGCTAAATGATTTAATTTGGAGGCACTACAGATACAAATAGCAAGAGACATGGAGTTATGTTGATGGCAGCCAGAGTCATGGAGCTGGAGAAGCCATGTGGAGAGATGCACACCAGCGCTTAAATTCTTCCACCACAAATGGATCCACAAGGTTTTCCACCCACCGACTTGCAATCTTAATACACTCAGTGTCATTGCATTATTGCATGAGTCTAAAGAACACTTTATAGACTCGTATCAGACATATGGGTTACTATCAGACTTATGGGCTTCATCTGGAATGGATTGGGATGTTTTCTTTATATATAATTGTTCTTATATAAAGCTCTTTCTTATACATATATAAGTCTCTCTGGATTTGTTTCTCTCTTCAACCCAGACTATCACACTGGTGGATACAGAGATCAATTGGCAGGTCACAGTAGACTCAGATGGCTCCTAGGTTCAGCAGACCAGATGGCAGACCAATGTTAGATTCCAAGATCCCTAGCAACCTGATGAGTTTAAGAGCAAAACAGCAGAAAATATGTGAGAAATATAGGCAAGTGCTCTTGAGTGGCTGTTTATATATGAGAAGTAACTTATACCTCTAAGGCAATATCATCAGGTTGTGTATAGGCATCAGGCAATTAGGCTGTCACCTAATTAAGGAGCTGACTGGCTGAGATGTGTTGGGCTGCTAACTGCAAGATCAGCAGTCCAAAACCACCAGTTACCCCGTGGGAGAAAGACAAGACTCTCTATTCCTTTAAAGAATGATAGTCTCAGAAACTCACAGGGGGACTTCTATCCTTGCTATGGGCCCCTATGGGTTGTCATTGACTTGATGGCAGTGCATTTTTTTGTCTTTTTTTGTGTGTTTTCTTTGCGGTGGTTGCTTACAATGTTGGGTAAAGTTTATAGTACACTAAGTTTCAACAGTTGAGGATCTTGACTTAGGCAACTTTACACAAAACTATTGCAGATGTCATATAATTTGCTTTAATTTTCTTCAGCTTCAACTTGATCTTGGCTATGAACAATTGATATGTCCTACAGTCTACTCTAGCTTTGTTCTCGCTGATATTGATCTTCTTTGCTGTCATTTTTCATATATGGAGTCAATTTGGTTTCTGTGTGTTTCATCTGATCAGGTTTACATATATAGCCAGAGTTTACATTCTTGAGAAAAGATATTTCAATGAATAAGTTCTTTGTAGTACAAAATTTATCAAATAGTTCCCAGCATAATTTTTTATCACTGAGGTCATATTTTCCAACTACCAAGCATCCTACTTTTACATGACTTATAACTTGTACCAATGAAGTCATCTTAATACATATTTGCTCAATTTTAAGCTACAAAAGTCAGAAGAAATATTGAATTACTTCATCTTGCTTTAGTTGGTACATAAATTTGAATAATTTCCATATTAACTGGCCTTTCCTGTAGGCTTATAGATAGTATCTGATCATTGACAGCATTGTCCTTCAGAAAAGATCTTGAAATGTGTTTTTTTTTTTTGCAAAACATTCATAGCAATACCATTCCACTCCTCTTCAATTTGTCACTTCTGGTTTAGTGGCTGTTTTAGGGGGTCTTGTGCTAATCCAGGTAGACTAGAGAAACAAATTCATTGTCACTAATATATGTGTAAGAGAGATCAATATATCAAGAAATAATCAATAAAACATCCCATCCCAGTCCTAATAGAATTCCTAAGTTTCATATTGGCCAATATGTTTGATACCAGTCTATGAATTCCTTGACTCATGCAAAATCTGGCAGTCACATTATCTCCTTTTAAATTGTGAAGGGTAGAATAGCACCTGTCTATCAGGCCATAAACAATGAGGTATCTGTATGGGCATGGTCTAGTACTGAGGACTCTGGAAATTTCCATATTCCTCTCAGGAGGTGGGAAACTCTCCCTGTGGGGCATTCCTGTTGACAAGCCACATGAAGTTACATGCTGAGGGATCCAGAGCCCGGAGCTGGAGGAGACTCATGGAGACCCATGCCAGTCCTGAGATTCTTACACCATCACTGAATCTACCGCCTGGCCAGCAGTACTCCTACATTTGGTGTTATTGCATGTGCTGTGTGAATCTGAAGAAGAATTCATAGACTGGTATTGGACATATGAGCTAATATTAGATTTATAGACTTTAGCTGGACTGGACTGGGAAGTTTTCTTAATATACAGTTGGTCTTTTATATAAAACATTTTCTTATACACATATGAGTTTCCCTGGATTAGTTTCTGTAGTCTACCTGGACTGACACACAACACATGTATGATATTGAATACAGGAAGATAACAGGATAGTGGGTGGAAAGTCTAGTGAATCCAATGGTGTTGGAAGCATCTTCAGGACTCTGGCTGCCATTGCGTGGCTGCATGTAGTTTTCCAATAGGAATAGCAAGCACAGAGTGTGTGTTCTGCATCCAAGGAGAAAGACAAGAGTTGGCAGAATCATCAGAAGAAGGCCATGCCCACACAGAGGCATCATTGGCTATGACTTGATTCCACAACTAGAATCCACAACTTCACACAAGTTAGTAGGAGATTATGTAACTGCCATAGGACTGTGTGTTAATCCAGGTGTCCCATTCCTTTTGTATATTATAATGTGTTAGTCCGGGTAGACTAGAGGAACAAATTCAAGGACACGCATATGGATATAAGGAATGGGTTTATATTCAAGAGGAACAGGACATTGAGAAAACATCCCAGGCCAGTCCAGCTCAAAGTCACAAGTCCAATATTAACCCACATGCCCGAAATCAGTCTATAAAGTCTCCTTCCGATTCACGAAGCCACAGGTCAGTGGGTGCAGAATCCTGGTGCTGGCAGGGCACCTCGCTTCCAGGACTCAGGTCCATCAACAGCATGCCACTCCAGTTCAGAGGTCTGACTCCATCAGGGCAAAGCTGTGTGGTCTCTCTGCCAGCTCCTCCAGCTTCTCAAATGCTGCCAGCTTGTCTTGTCCATGATTAATCCTCTCTGAGACTAACTCCCAACAACTGGGGAAGATAGCTTCTCATCTTCACGAGGGAAATATCATGAGATTTCCCAGAAGTCGCAGGAGAAAGCCATGCCCACATAGAGGCCTCATTGGCTACTCAATGGCTATCTCCAGATTAACAGGCTAGACTCCACCCCTACATTTCAATCAGAAAATTAACATAAGCACATGACTGCAACAGACTGTTAATTCATCTCAAACTCACCAGTGGTCATTTATAAAGCAGAACAAAAGACTGCCCTGTTTGGCACCATTTTCACAATTTTTGTATGGGAGTACAACCCACTCATTGATTAGGACATTGAAAATCGCTACTCACGTTAAGTTGTCTCTGCCCCTTCTAATCAATCACTCAATGACCTTATGTGTACCAACAGTGCACACTTTGCTTGTGCTGAAACTTTATAGAAATGAAATCCTTCACTGTACATTGGAGTATGGTGATTTTCTATCACTTAGTATAATATTTTGGAGATAATGCATTTTGATTGGTGTGTAAGCAATTTGTTCTTTCTTTTTAAGAAATAAAGGTTATGGTGAAATATATATGTGAACATTTACCATTCCTAACATTGCTATATGTCTAATTTAGTGGCATTTATTATATTCACTATATTTCATAGCAATCACCTCTACCTGTTTGCAAATTTTCCATGACCTTTTTAGTATATGTGCTGCTGAAGTGAGCATCCATGACCTTTAACAGAGATGCACTACCCATAATCTTATACTTTTCTATTTCCTTATTGAGCAAATATTCTAATTACAACAAAATGTTGTTTCCATGCATTTGCCTATTCTGGATATTTTATCTGAATGGGAATCATACATTATATTTGTGTGCTGAATTATTTAACTCGCCATTTTGTTGTCTAGATCCATCTATGTCATAGCATGTATTAATGTCCCATTTCTCTTTCTGGAAGAATAATATGTGCATATCACATTTTATTTATTCCCTTACCTATTGATGGACACTGTAGTTATTTCCACCTCTTGGCAACTTTGAATAAGGTTGGACTGTGATCATTTGTGTACAATAATCTTCGATAATGGTGAGTAAAATTGTATGGATGTGCCTCAATTGTTCATGTACTTACCTATTCATAGGTATAGTTTCTTGTTAAAGATTATGTGATAGCTACATGCTTTCATATCGACTTGAAGTTTAGGTGTGGAGTCTAGTCTGATTGGTCACAACCTGATGGTGTCTCCTTGTGGGTATGACCTCTTAATAAGGATGTTCTGGGCACCTCCCTCTCTTTCTCTGCCTTTACCTTCTGGGTGACACCACGTGGAGACCTGTGAGCTCTCAAGATGTGTCAGCTGCCATTGGATCCACATGACTTGAGCCCACAGGCTGGTGATGTCCCTGCACTCTGTGTAATTGCATGTGGTTTCGTGAGTTTGAAAAGGGGCTTAGGGACTAGGATGAGTTTGTGGACTCGAGTTAGACTTGACTGGCATGTTTTATTGATGCATAATTTAATTATGTCTTGATGTAAAGCTTACATATACAGGAGTGCGCATGCCTTCAGTCAACTTGATCAAACACAGATTGTGAACAAAGTTGCTTTGATAAAAGCACTTAATTCAGTTTATATTTCTTGAACTTTGTATATTTTATTTTGCAAGCTAACCTGAAGATGTGAAATATTCTGGTTTTTATTTTATCCAAAATGTCTAGATATTTGTAGTAAGAAAAAGATAGGATATACAAAACAGAAGATTATTTGTTCTTTTATCTGAATTTTTATATTTGTTTCCACATGAAGTGCACTTTAAAATAATATTTTTGTAGTTCAAAATTTAGGAATCTATATGACAATGTTTTGTAAAACCTTTTCTCAGGTTGTTTTATTTTCTCTTCTTTCTACCTTGCTCAATTTCCATTTTAAAATTATAGTTTAAACTAACAAATAATTAAGTTCACAGGTTCATGATTAAATCATTTTGACATTTTTATATGCACTATTTTAAGATTTATTAATGTCATTTGCATTCTATTTTGTAAGATTATTTCCATGTATTTGGGATTAATTCTATTTACAGGTTTGGGGGTTCAGTGCTATCAATCACATTTTATAAATCTGTTATTATAAAATTATTTGTATTTTTAAGGGTTCGTTCATGAATTATTTTCTTCCAAGACTAAACTCAAAAGTATATTTCATTACAATAAGACCAGAGTTCCTCATTTAAAGGAGGAAAAACCCCGTGGCTTATACAGTGCAAACCACTCTGTGAGGTGCAGTTCTCATCTGTCATTTAGAATCCCCATGATGGATTGAGTTGTACCCCCTAAAAATGTGTCACCCTGATTGCAGCATGGTCCTTATGATCATATAATATTTATAAAATCCCTGAGTGCCCCAAATTGTTGGCACTGAGGGATAAACGCCAACGTTGGTAGTTTGAACTCAACAAGAGCAGCATGGTAAAACAAAACAAAACTTGACGGTCAACTTTGATAAAGACTACAGACTAGAATACTCTGAGGCAGTTCTACGCTCACATAAGGGAAGTTACTGTGGGTTGGAATAGCTCCAAAGTTCATAGATGATTATATATCATATTTCCATTCTATCTACTTGTTTTTTCATAATTGGTGGAGGAAAACATTATTGCATCATGATTTTTAATTGTTAGTCATAAGGCACTCTTTTTATTTCCACACCCTAGACATTTTGAAGTCCAATGACACTGTAACTTACCAGATGTCCTGGTGACATAGTGAGCTACACATTAGTCTGCTCACCTGAAAGTTTGTAAATAAACACGTTTCTGCTCCCATGAATAGTTGCAGTGTCTGAAACCAATAGAAGCAGTTTTACTCTGTCCCATAAGGTCACTATGAGTCTGGATTGTGGGAAGAAGTCAGTTTTATTTTTTGTCATAATCTATAAAATGACTTTTTTTTTCAGTGAAGGAAAGACATCCAATCATTTATTTACACACTCCCACTCCTTGGTCAGAAAAAAAATTGCATATAGATTTCCTGTCCTTAATATTTATTGACTTATACATCAAATGTGTTCTTACATTTCCAACTATTTTATTATATATTAATTAAAATTAGACTTTCCAGGGGCACTCCCCCAAACCTGATGATTTGTGCTTTAGATGTGAGGGGGACAGTGCATTTAGAGTTTTCTCCACCAGTCCAGACTGCTAATGAAGCTTTCTCTTAAGAGGTTCTGAAAAGATTGCGGAAGAGTTTGCGATGAAAAAGACCTGATTCATGGTGGATGGGGAACTGGTTTGCCACCAAGACAATGTACCTGTTCACGCAGTATCTGCTCAGTGTACCACGCCTCTCTTGCCCCATGCACCTGATTCACCTGACCTCACTCTGTTTGACTTCTTTTTGCTTCCGTGAATGAAGAGAGACATGGAAGGACAGTAATTTGACATAAAAATGGTGAAGGAAAAAAAAATGAGGCACTCCTCCCAAAACTGAGCTATTTATTCAAAGCTAGATATTTAAATTGTTTTACAAAACTGTATGACCTTCAATGTACTCTCCATGATGCTTAATATATTTGACAAATCTGAGATTCCGTTCTTGAAAATATTTTTCAAACACATGTGCTTTGATGACTGACAGCACAAACCAAACAAACCAAACCCATTGTCATCATGCTGCTGGAGAAAGTGCAGTTGCCCCATCGGGCTTCTGATGTCACCCATCTTTAAAGGAGGAGACAGCCTCATTGTTTTCCTGGGAGCAGCTGGTAGCATTGGGTCACTGATCTTCTGGTTAGAAAGTCAATACGGAACTCACTAGGCATCTTTATTTAATTACAATGAAGTCTTCTAAAAAATAGAAAAGAAACCTGCATAAATGATTGGAAATGTCTATAAAATCCTTATAGAGAATTGTTATTGATAGTTTTCATCTCATTAAAATTAGATATTCAACTATGTAGAATTGTCGAGGAGGATGTTCAGTCTTAGAAAGTGTTAGCTGGCATAGTAATTTTAATTATGCTATATTATAAGAATGCCACATGTGACAATTAGTTTGAAAATAATTTCACATCGTTTGCCCAAATCCATATAGACAGAAGGGATTCCTTTCTATATACTTCATAGAGCTTGACATATACAGAAAAGATTGAAATTGTTAAACAGTGAAGATCTGTAATAAATTTTCTCAACCTTGACTTCTTAATCACTGACATCAATGATCTTCAAATGTTAATATACACACAAATCACAGAAGACTTTTAGAATAAAATTTTAGTATAACATATCTAGAATATGGCCTGAGAGCCTACATTTTTACAAGTTCCCAGGTGATGCCCTTTGAAATGTATATTGTAAGAACCAACTAGAGAATAAATTAATGACCTTATCATAATTTTTTATTCCGCAGCTCTGCCACAGGCTTTTGTATATGTAACTATTATGAATTCCATGATGATGTCAGGATTTTTAATGAGAGACACTCTGGGACCTGTATTATATGATTTCCTCTTTTTAGGTACATGAAACCCACGAGTGATGAACCTATAGGCAGAGTAAGTAGAATAAGAGGGAAAGGTTTCAATTGTGGCGGTGTGGTAAAAAAGAGACCATGTCAAGTAGTACATGTAGAAAAAGAATGTTTGGAAACTGATTGTGGTAGCAACCGTACAGTTCTACTTGATGTGATTGAAATATGGAATGACATGAAAAATGTATGAAAGCTGAACTAATAAAAACAAGAAGAAAAACAATGCGATGCAAATTGAAGACCTCTCCTAAAGGTCATAATGAGAGTGATTAGCTTTCCCATACGTGATAGATTAAAACTAAGCCCATATGAGCTTCAGTTCTTTCACTTCATGTAAGCAGGTGTGTACAAAGGAAATATCATGAGATTTTGGATAAATACTTTTCTAGAAAGTGCAAATGACATTTTAGGTAGATTTGTAAATTGATTTAACCGCTTCATTAAATGAGTTGACAATATTTGTCCAGATTCATAACACATTTTCGTATGCTTTTTTGGAAGGCCTCTTGTGATGACTAGGGAGTGCGCCAATTAGAAATTACCGAGTAAAGGTAATGATGGAGTCCAATCCACACCCTTGGGAATGTGACGATTTGTATAAGAGAGACCAAGCACAGCTGAATTCTCTATGGCTCTTCACTGCTGGGGCTGGCGAGAAATGATCCCAGCTTTTCTGTGGATCTCATTAAGCACTGTGTTAGTCTGGGTAGACTAGAGAAATAAATTTCATAGACACACATATGGATATAAGGAAAAGGTTTATATACAAGAAGAACAGGACATTGGGAAAATATCCCAGGCCAGTCCGGTTCAAAGTCATAAGTCCAATATTAACCCATATGCCCGAAATCAGTCTATAAAGTCTCCTTCCGACTCACAAAGTCACAGGTCAGTGGATGCAGAGTCCTAGTGCTGGCAAGGGTCTCCTCAGGGCTCCTCGTTTCCAGGGCTCAGGGTCCATCAAGAGCAGAAGCAACTCATCACTGGCAGAGGTCTCCATGTGGCCGCCCCAGCTTCAGATGTCTGGCTCCATCAGGGCAAAGCCGTGTGGTCTCGGCACTAGCTCCTCCAGCTTCTTAGACGTTGCCATCTTGTCTTGTCCGTGATTCATCACCTCTGAGACTAACTCCCAACAAATGGGAAGATAGATTTTCATCTTCACGAGGGAAATATCGCGAGACTTCCCAGATATGCCCACAGGAGAAAGCCATGCCCACACAGAGGCCTCATTGGCTACTCAATGGCTATCTTCAGATTAACAGGTTAGACACCACCCCTACATCTCAATCATGAAATTAACCTCCTTAGTCCCACCACCAGAGGGCAGTGATGCCCAAAATACAAACAAAAAAATGATGAAATTAACATAGGCACATGACCGCCACAAGCACTAACTGAAAGAAAACCAGCAATTATCATTTATATGCGTTAGGCATTTTAAACAGTGCTTAAAAAATTACACCTCTTTAATTATTTGTCACAATACCCCTGCATGGTATGAATAATGTAACTTGTTGTACATCCTATTTCATGTTCTGCCTCATAGATCCACTAAAGGATATATGTTTCACTTCTCAAGTTTCTTTAGGAAAACTGCTTGATCTATGATTTGAAAAGCATCTGCAATCTTATATGGAAAAAAATCTTTGGCCTCTTAAATGATTTGTTCTATTTTCATCACAGCATCCTTCTGGATTAAACTCTTTAATGGACTGGTTAGTGCAGTTAAAGGGTAGCACTGGAGATAAAGGATTTCTTTAAGTAGGTCTCACTAAATCTAAGATGGCAAATGATTTTCTTGTGTGCGACAATTTCTATGGCAATAACGTCCTAGAAACAGAACACATGACAGCAACATACAAATGGAGAAGGTTATGCCACAAAGGACGATTTGAAAATCACCTGAAAGCCTGGTTCTACATCCTTGAAGCTTTCAAATGTTATTTTATTTATTTCTTTGTGATTAAGTGGTCTGGTTGTATCACAAGTATATGTTGGTGGTCATGCTGGAACTTCCAGCGCCTTTGTTAAATAGATATCTTAGGAATTTCTACTCAAGATTCTTTTCAGTATAACAGTTAAGAGATTGAATAAATTAGCCTACTTAATCAAGATAATTCAACTAATGCTAGGAGACCCAAGAGTTGAAATCCAGTCTGTTTAGTACCAAAAGCTATGTTATTTGAACTCTCTGTGCTGTCCAACATGACAGATGTTAGCAGCATGTAGCATGTGAGCCTTTTAAATATGATCAATGCATTGAAAATTAAATTCTTAATTTATTCTTTTTAATTTAAGTTAAATATAAAATAAAATAGCTTATCTATGACTAATGTTATGGCAAATGACATTTCTATGCTTTCTCCCAACTCTCAGTGAGGTTACAAAATTCAAAGAATTCTTCCATCGATGTCCAGTGTCCATTGCCAGCAATAGAATTTTGACTCTTGGAAATCTCAGGAACTACAGAGTAGGACTGAGAATAAAGGTGGATGTATTCTTTACAGAAGTTGATAGCCAGTCCTTTATTGCACGGTGCACCTGGAAGGGTGCAAACCACCAAACTATTAGTTAGTAACGGAGGGTAAACTGTCTGCATTGCTCAGATTACCTGAGGGATAGTATTATTATTTTTTGAAATGATCTAACAATTGATATCTATATTTATTCTGCTAAAGTTTGAGCAACGAGGCAGCAAAAATTCATAAGTATTGAATGATAATATAATGGGGATTTTCTATAAACTTTAGAAGTACTGTTTGAGTTCCAGCTCTCAAGTTTCACTGTATATAACATACATGTGTCTACACGCAGACATGTGCATGTATTTGTGATATGCTATTATTCTTCCTGGTGCAAGGGACCACAGAGTTAGTTCCAACTCATAGTCACCCTGAGTACAATAGAAAGAAATACTGCACAGTTCTGTGCCTTCTTAACAATTAATTGTTTCTGTGCTTGACCTAGCCACTGTGACAATTTATTTTGTTAAGTCCCTTTCTCTTTTTCACTGACTTCCTTCCCTTCACTTTACTAAGCATGCTGTCTTCTTCCAGGGACTGATCGTTCTAGAAAACATGTACAAAGCACAGGCAATTAAGACACGCCGCCCTTGTCTTTAAGAAGTCTGATGGCTGTACTTATTGCAAGATAGATCTGCTGCATTTTTCTGGTAGTCCATGATATATTCAGTATTTTTCTCCAACATCATAGTTCAGTTGTATCCTTTTTCTTATCATACCTTCTTAAATGCCTAACTTTCACATGCATATGAAGCAAATTAAATTAGCACTGCTTGATGCAGGCATACCTTAGTCTTAAAGGGAACATCCATGGTTTTCAACATTTTAAAGAGATCTTTTTTTTTTTCAATTATTTTATTGGGGGCTCTTACAGCTCTTATAGCATTCAATACATCATTCGTATCAAGCAGGTTTTACACATATTACTATATTCATCTCGAAATATTTTCCGCTTGAGCCCTTGGTTTAAGCTCCTCCTCCTCCCTCCCTCTGTTTTTTAATGAACAATTTTATTAGGGGCTCATATAACTCCCATCTCAATCCATACATACATCAATTTTATGCAGGCCACATTTGCACACTTATTGCCATCATCACTCTCAAAACATCCTCCCTCCAAACAGGCACCCAGTATCAGCTACCTATATTTCCCCCACCTTTTTCCCCACCCCCATGAACCCTTAATAATCTACAAATTGTTATTATTTTCATACTGTACGTGGTTCAATGTGTCCTTCACTCACTTCCCTGTTTTCCAGGCCCCAGACAGGAGACTACATGTAGATCCCTGAAATTGGTTCCCCCTTTCTACCCTACCATCCCTCCATCCTCCTGGTATCACAACTCCTACTACTAGTCTTGAGGGATCATCTGTCCTAAAGTCCCCATATTTTCAACTTGCAGCAGATATAACTAAGGCATTGCTTCATTTGATCTCTTGAATACTGTTTTCACAATCATTGATTGTGGGTCTAATTCTATCTTTCTTCCTTTATTCTTATATTATCAATTGGGTCAGTTGTGTGGATTTCTGTTTTTCTTGCATTGAATTGTAATATACACTGAAGGTCACAGTTCTTAATCTTCATCAGTAAGTGATTCAAGTCCTACTCACTCGTAGCCAGGCAGGTTGTATCATCTGCATATTTCAGGCCGTTGTAAAGACGCCCCCCCTTCCTGATGGCACATACTTCTTCAGAGAGTCCAGCTTCTCTGAGGACTTGCTCACCCTGCTCACAGTACAGATTGAGGAAGAATGGTGAGAGGATAAAATCCTGATATATATATATATATATATATATATATATATATATATATATATATTTTAAGGCATCACCGCCCTCAGGTGGGAGTTGGAGACCCCCCCCTTGCTGCTGCTGGATTTGAACCACTAAGCCAGATCTGCTGCAGTCCCACACTCAACCACTGCACTACCGGGGCTCAGCCCCACAATTCACTGCTTTAAGTCATTCAATATCCCCTTATTTTGTTTACATAACTACCTCTTGTCATATGCACAAGTTCCACATGAGAAAAATGAAGTGTTCTGGATTTCCCATTTTTCTCAAGGTCACCCATAATTTGTTAGGGTTCACACATCACGTAGCACTGTCACAGTCTGGGCATAGTCAATAAAACACAGGTAAACAGCTTTCTGGTATTCTCAGTTTTAAGTCAAGATCCGTGTCACATCAGCAAGAGTATCCCTTGTGCCACATCCTCTTCTGGATCCAGCCTGTACTTCACACAGCTCCTTGTCACTGTGCCACTGCTGCATTGCTGGATGATCAACAGCACAATTTTACTTGTGTTTCACATCAATGGTATTGTTTTATAATTTGAGCATTCTGGTGAGTCATCTTTCTTTAAAACAGGTACAAATACAGATCTTTTTCAATCAGATGTCAAAATAGCTATCTTCAAAATGCCCTGGAATAGATGAATGAGTAATTGTAGTACTTCATCAACTTACTGAAACATTTTAATTGACATTCAATCAATTCCTGTAGCATTATTTTTGGCTAATGCTTTTAGTACAGCATCAGGTTGTTGTTTCAGAGCCATTGTTTCTTGTTTATAGGCTACCTCTCAGAATGATTGAATGTGAGATGGTTTAAAGTCAACAATTTCTTTTGGGTACTGTGTCTCAGGGTATTTTTAGTTTTTTTTTTTGTTAAATTCTGTTTCACTCAATATTTTGTGCATATGTATGTGCCTATAGGTACATGTGCATGTATCTGCTTGTGTACATACTAATACTACACATACATTCACATGAGTGTTTCAAAATGCTTATAGAAAAAATTAATTAACCCTCTAATTCAATTTTTGTGTGAACATTTTGAAACCCCTTGTGTGTGTATGTGTGCAACTAACCCACTATGACTGAGTAGATTTTTAGTCTTATACATCCCACAGGGAAGAGTTAGGACTATTCCATAGTGTTTCTGAGGCTGTGCATCTTTGCAGAAACAGCCAGCCAGTCTCCTTTTCATCCCAGGAAGCATCTGGCAAGTAGGCTGTGCATTTAGCAACCCCTATATACAGTCCACTACAGACTATGTTCCTCTGGAGGGAGCACATTATTAAGTGTATGGCCATTGACTGAATTTTCACTCATTACATTTAAACACACTCAAAGGAACCTCAGAATAAATATCTAGCGATCTTATTCCAAAGAAGATATCTCTGGAAATCTTAGTGAGTACAGTTCTAGTCTAATCTGAATTGACTATGATGAAGTTTCATTTCACCACTTATTGGTCAATTTGTACTGTTGTGATGAGTTTCATAGGCTCTGACACTCACGTGTAAGATCTAAAGCTGAAGAAATTTAAAAGGAAATTAATCAGAGACAAAATAAAACCTGAATTTAGGTGCCACCTGAAGAACAGATTTCACATATTGAACACTGTGTTAAGGGATGACATCAAAACCTTCATACATGAGGGGAGCAAAGGTCATTTAAAAGAAGGAAAGGAAGGAAAGCCCAAAGTGGATGACAGAAGATATTCTGAAACTTGAAGTTGGGGGTCACTAAAGGAAGTTGAAGACATAGTGAATTAAAAATGCTGAACAGAAAATTTCCAACATCAGCTAGGTAAAAAAAGTAAAATATTATAATGAAATGTGTAAACATTTCACATGAGAAAACCAACACAGAATCCATTAGGTAGATGTCAGGTTGAAAAAAAAATAGAAGAGAAAATTCAAGGTCGATTAACAATATTGAAGAATTATATGGGCAAATATTGAATGCTACAGAAAATACCAAAATAAGATGAAAGTAATAGATGAAGTCACTATACAAACAACAATTACTAAATATCCACCCATTTCAAGTGAGGGTATATGATTCAGAACGAATGGTGCTAAAGGAAAGGTTGAAAACTGCTCCAAAGGTATTAGAACAAAAGAAGGTTTCAGGAATCGATGAAATACCAATTGCAATGCTTCAGTACACTGAAGTATCACTGGAGGTAATCACTAGTCTATGCCAAGAAGTTTGGAAAATAACTACTAGGTCAATAAACCAAAAGAAAATCACATTTTTGTCCATTCTAAAGAAAAATGATTGAGCAGAATATGAAAACTACAGAATATCACTAATTTCTCATTCAGGTGAATTGTGGTGAAGATAATTAA
Source organism: Nesogale talazaci (assembly GCA_004026705.1). Lineage (NCBI taxonomy): Eukaryota > Metazoa > Chordata > Mammalia > Afrosoricida > Tenrecidae > Nesogale > Nesogale talazaci. The sequence goes on along the minus strand of PVJH01007028.1, from coordinate 45,350 downwards.
AAAATTATTGTAACAGTACATTGGCAAAGAGTGGCCAGATATTGAAGCTGGATTAAAATGATGTAATTATAAATAGCTTTCCTAAAGTGAGATGAATCTTTGTTGTTAGTTTAGATCTCCAAAACTATGTTTGTTGCCCTTAATTAATTATCCAAAGATGTTTGGCACTGTAGATCATAACAAACTGGATAGCATTAAAATAATAGGAATAGCGTTTAATCATGCTCATGCAAAACCTGTATATAGACTAAAAGACATTTGATCAGATCAAGGGAATACTACATCATGGTTTAAAATAAGAAAAGGAGTGCATCCAGTTTTTATCCTTTCAGTATACTTATTCAGTAATATGTGAGCGAATAATTTGAGAAGGACAATGTGGTATGAGGTTTTGTGGAAGGGTCACTACCAATCTGCCCTATGTAGATAACTCAACCTCACTTTCTGGAAACCCAAAGGGCATGAAGACACTTACTGATGAAGACCAAAATCTAAAGCATTCAGCATGAAGGACACAGGCATTTTCATAACTACACCAAAAAGTAGCCTCATGATAAAAGGACAGAAGGATTTAATTATACTTGCACCCACAACACACTTTCATGGAAACCAAATGACATAGTGCAGTTCATAAATCTGCTACACAAGGTCTCTTGAAAATGTCAAAGGACAGCGTGGTCACGCTAAAGATTAGAGAGAACCTGACCCAAACTTTGATGGTCTCATTTGTCTCATATGGATGTGAAATGTGAAAATTATATAGGGAAGACTTCAGAAGAAGTTATGTATTGCAAACATGGTATTATTGAAGAATATTTAAAAATGCATGGACTTCTGGAAGAATGAACAAATATGTCATGGAAGAAGGATTTTTAGAAAGTTCCTTAGGAGGGAGGATGGTGAGACTCACTCTCACATTCTTCAGACATGAAAACGGGTGCTTTGCTTGGTATAACGTAAGATCAGTGTGAAAGAAGACCCTCAAGGCAATGCATAAACCGAGTGGCTATGACAATAAGTTCAGAAATATCAATTGGGAGGATGACCCAGGGCCATGATATATTTTTATAAGATGACTATTCAAATATGGCATGTGTGTTAGTCTGGGTTACTAGAGAAACAAATTCAGACACCCATATGTATATGAAAGAGCTGAATATAAAGAATAATTGTACATTAAGAAAACATCCCAGCCCAGTCCAAATCAAATCCATAAGTTCTATACTAGCTCATGTGTCCAATACTATTCCATAGATTCCTCTTTAGACTCATGCAGCCAGACATTAATGCTGAATGCAGGAAGATCACAGGCCAGTGGTTGGGAAGTCTTCTGGATCCAATGGTGGTAGAAGCATCACAGCACTGTCAGGGGTCCCCACATGACTGCTCCAGCTCCCAGGGTTCTGGCTGCATTGGCATATTTCCACCAGGCTCTTTTCCAGTCATGTGTCTCCTGGATTGAGTGAGTGTCCCTCCTCTAGGGAGTTATTTATCTCGTTAGCGCCTTCAAATGAGGTCATCAAGATGAGATCTGACTGGCAGGCTAAACTCCAACCCTTCATTCTTAATTTTCTCAAATTATGTAACTACCACAGCATGCTTAGCAATAAGCATGTCATTAGGTGCCATCTAGTCATGTCTGGCCCTTAGTGATCTTATGCATAACAGAAGAAACCCAAATGTGCCCAGTTCTGAACTACCCTCATAATTGTTCCCATGCTTGAGTGCATTGTTGCCATCACTCTGTCAACCTATCTCATTGAGAACCTTCCTCTTTTTCTCTGCTCCTCAAATTTCCCAAGTATAATGTCCTTCTCCAAGGACTGTTCTCTCCTGACAATATGTCTAAAGTATGAAAAACAAATCTCACCTCCTTGCTTCTAAGGAGCACTCTGGCCATACTTCTAAGACAAATCACTTCATCTTTTTACTTTTAATATAAAGTACCTCGGTATTTTTAATATTCTTCTCCAACACCACAAATCAAATGCATTAATTCTTCTTCAGTCTTTCTTTTTCAATGATGAAATTTCATATGTCTATGTAAGGCATGTGATAATACTATGGCTTGGGGCAGGGAAACCTTAGTCCTCCAAGTAACATCCTTGATCAATACTTTCTTTAGTATTTAGAAAATCGAGTATTATTACTGAAGAATGTCAAGAAAGGAACTCTTTGGGTAGCTGGGAATGGACACTGGTAGTCTAAGTTGGAAACAAATATATGTTTAAAAACAGACAACCCTAAAAGAATGTACAAAAATCTACTGTATCGTTTACATTTATAAATAGCATATTTTATCTTGAATTAAACGTCAAGTCTTAGCATGAAAAAGTGAAAGATAAAAAAAAATAAAGGATTTGATTTTCTGAAACTTTTGTAGAAATAACAACCCTCTAGGGGTAAAGAACAGTGCATCTCTGTGTAGCTATAACAAATGGGAATTTTTCATGTATGTGATGGAGAATATGAATTCCTAAAAGACCCCATTATCAGTGAACCAACTAAATAAGTTGACAGAACAAATGATATGCTTCACCTAACAAAATGGCATTCATTCACGTTGATAGATCCACATTGCTCTCAGCTGTACCCATTTCAGGGTCATTCCACAGTACAGATGTGCCGGGTTGTTACTATAATGTAAAGTGCACTGCCAGCAAGATGTCATTCTTTATATTCACGGATGAATTCAACAAAGACCTGAAATAACATGATAGAGAAACTGAAACCCCTCAAAATGTGCAGTCTATAAATGTAGAATGATTCATGTAAAATCTGATTCTGGGAACTTTAGTAAACATGTGGAAATGTAAACATAAACCTAAATAAATGCTAAATAAACATGTAAATATCAATGAGACTATAACACTCCATAGCCTTTTGTTATGTTTTTTTTCTTTTGTTATGTTTTATCAGTTTTTTTTCCAATCTAAAGATGAAGCTGAGCAATGTTACTAGCATAAGGCATCTTTTCACTTTTGCTGTACAGATTCACCAGGTTCTAAAGACAAAAACAAGAAATCTATTAACAATTTACAATGGACAGATGATAAAACCTGGTTTTCTAAAAGCGAAAAATCCTTGAAACAATTGCAAAGATCAGACTATGAATTTCCTTTCAAAGTGAAAGGAATACAATTTTCAAAATTGAAGCAATGAACAGCATCATCATATGTAGAGGAAAGATGGGGATTTACTGGATTTCATTTCACTTGGATTCACAATCAATGCGCATTGAAGCAGCAATAAAGAGATCTAGTGACACAGTGCATTAAGAAAGTGCCTGAAACAGAAATCTTTAAACTGTTAAAAAAGCAAGGATGTTAAATAGGATACTTTGGCTTTTGGAATTTTCAATGATCTCATACACTTCTGAAAAGTGGAGAGCAAACAAGCAAAAACAAAAATGGATGCATTGGGACTGAAGTGCTCACGAGAAACTCTCAGAATAAACCTTTTATCTCAGTAAAAATGCAGTCAACATGTTCCTTAGAAATAAGGTAACTGGGGAAAAAAGAAATAAGGAGGGATGGATAAAAAAGAGGAGCTAATATGAAGTACTCAAATAGAAAGAGATTATTTTGAAAGGGATGGTGGCAAAGAATGTACTAACGTGCTTGACACAATGGATGTATGAATGTTATAAAAGCTGAAAGAGCCCCCGATACAAGGATTAAAACTATATAAATTAATTAAAAAGTAAAGGTTCTACAGCTACAGGGTTTTTCAAAGGTTAAAAAGAAAAGAATATAAGGAAGGCAAATTATTTCATATATTTTGAACTAGCTGTCAAGAGAAACCTGTCAAAGGAGAAGGTTACAGCAGCCATGAAATCATATAACATACTACACTGGACAAATCTGTCCCAATAGACCTTCTAAAGGGTAAAAACTGAAAATCATCTTGAAAATGAAGGAAATGCACTTGACTCAATCATGGAGTTTTCAATTGCTCCATGATTATGTGGAAGAATTGCATAAGAAAAGCTGAGGAAGACTTTATGCTGTGAATTTTGATGTTGATGAAGAATATTCAATATACCAGTTGTCATGAGAAGAAAAAAAATTGCTTGTATTGGAAGAAGTACAGCCAGAGTGATCCTCAGAAGTGAGGAGGACTATATTTCATCTCATGTATTTTGGAAATATAAACTAGTCCAGGGACTGGACTAGTCCCTGGAAAAGTGCATGACACCAAACAAAGTAAAAGATCAGTGAAAAAGTGTTTGCTGTGTGTTTGCCAACCATACACATCACCCTTTTACTTGTATACATTAAAAAACACTTATGAGGACAGCATGGATGAATGGAAGGATGCAAGAAAAGAGAGAACTACAGATTTGGTTATAACCAGAGTCAGATGGGCTCCATCCCTAGAAGTGGGCGTTGGGGGAGGGGCCAGCATCCCACACCCACAGGGATAAAGACAAGAAGGGAGGAAGAAGAAGAGAGCTGGTCCAAGCTCCACGCCAACAACACATACTGCTCAGAGGAATACATCCCTCTGGAGACCCAATGCACCACAGAAAGGACTGGACAAACAATGATTCCTGGGGGCATGAGAGAAGGGAGGAGAAGGAGGTATGGACAAACACATGGACGGGGGAGGGGGAGCAACAAATGGTCTGGAATTGATGGAAAAGAGGGTGTGGGAAGCCTGGTTAAGATTAAGCGAAGACAGTGAATCTATGAGGAAACTCTGAAATGCCAATGAAGGTGGTACAAGATGGTGGAATAGGAGGAAGATAGAAGGAAACAGAGGAACTAGAAGGCAAAAGGCACTTGCAGCGGTCTAACTTAGGTATGTCCATACATAAATACAATATCTGTTATAAGGTGGGAATAAATTTAAGAACATATCTATAGGCCAAATATTAGGGCCAAATATTAGGACCTTGGACCCTCACCCTTGTGCTCCCTCAATGCAAGAACACTTTGTTCTATGAATCTGGTATTTCTTGAGGCTCACTGGCCCAACATGATCACTGAACTAAAATGGGTGCATAAGCAAATGTGGTGAAGAAAGCTGATCGTGCTTAGCCATCAAAGGATATATCGTCTGGGGTATTAAAAGTCTGAAGATAAACAATAGACCATCTACTTGAGAAGAGACCACACCCACACAGAAGAAGCACAATAGCCAGCATGGCCACACAGTGGTGCAAGCTCTAGGCAACAGACATCAAACGGGGTGGGGGGGGGGAGGAACACATATCACTGTGTGCACACATACCCAAGGTTCCCACTGAGGACATGTGGGAGCATGAGCAAGAGTGATGAAGAAAGCTGATGGTGCCCAGCTATCAAAAGATAAAGCATCTGGGGTCTTAAAGGCTTGAGCATAAACAAGCAGCCACCTAGCTCAGCAGCAACAAAACCCACCATAAAAGAAGCTCACTTGCCTGTGTGATCATGAGGTGCAGAAACAATTAGGCATCAGACATCAAAGAACAAAAATCAAAATCAATGGACGAATTAACTCCTGATATCACTGAAGACAAATGGATACAGAGGCAGAGTAGAAGAAAGATGGTGCCCACCTATGAAATGAATGAATATCTAGAGTCTCAACGACTTGAAGATAACCAAGATGCCATTCAGCATGGAGACAGCAATGTCCACATGGAAGAAGCATACCAGCAAGTGTGATCAAGATGGGCCAAAGGGAGTGGGTATCGAGCATCAAAGTACAAGAATCACTTCATTACGAGTGAGGGGAAGAGCAGGGTGGGGACCTAAGACCCACTGGTGGGTAATTGGTCACCCCTTTACAGAGGAGTCACGGGGAGGAGACAGACTAGTCAAGGTGCAGCCGGGCAGTGATGATGCATACAAGTTTCCTCTAGTTCCTTAGGTCTTTCTCCCCCCCAACCATCATGGTCCCAACTCTACCTTGCAAATCTGGATGGACTGGACTCGAAGGTACACTAGTGGAGAGGGGAGCTGGAGATATGGGGAAGCCAGATGGATGAGGCCCTTCTGGCCAGTAGTTAGATTGGAACTACTGGATGGGTGGAGCGAAGGTGGAGTAGAGAAACGGAACCAACTGCAAGGATCTACATATGACCTACTGTCTGGAGGACGGGCATAAGGGGAGTGGGCTAAGGGAGGTGTCGGGCTGGGTAATATACAACAGAACAATAATGATTTATAAAGTGTTGAGGGTTGATAGTGGAGGGAAAGCAGGGGAAGAGGGAGGGATTGGAAAAGCTGATACCAAGGGCTCAAGGGAAATGGCGGATGTTTGGAGAATGACGACGGCAGCAGATGTGTGAAGGTGCTTGGCACAGTATGTTTATTTATGTATTGGGAAAACGATGAATGAGCCCCTAATAAAATGATTATTAATTTAAAAAAAACTTAAAGGTGAGGTCTCACCTCCAATGGGGCCAATTTCTCACACAGGAGGAGAGGGATAAGATTGATAAGTGCCTGCCACATAACATTGTAATATGGTCATCCCAAATCAACAGATATGTCTACAAGGGTGCTTAGTTAACCTCAGTGGGAATCTGAGACAAAAGGAGAGTGTGGAAGTACATGCCTGTCTCAGAGAAGGTAATTATACCTATTTTGGTGAATAAATCGGGAGAGACTACCTGCCATTGGGAAAAAAAAAATTAACATTCCTTATAGAGATTCCCAGAAGATATTATCCTGGTATGATGTTCCTAATTGGACACTTTTGGCATAGTTTCTAATTAGCACAGGCTGCAACTATGGACAACTGGGACTTCAAACTCTGCTGTTTCGAGGTGTATAACATCGTTCATAGGCCAAACGGGTAAGATCCAATTTTGAAACCTAATTAAACAAACTGTATCTTAAACTCACCTGTAGCATATTTTTAAGGAACTGAAATATTCTCTTGCATTTAACATTGAAATGTCTGAATTTGAAAAGAAATAAAAGTCTGCCATCTCAAATGTATTGATTTAGAAATCATTGAACTTTGGTTCAGAAAGGGTATTCAATAGACAGTAGCACAGATTTACGATATATTTGCTATTTTCCTGCTCTCTGCTTTTTTTTTTAATGATGTGTTGGTCTACAGGAATGGTTTTACACTTCTGAATGAGTGTTATTGAAAGTTTTATCCTAACTACATAAACATTGAGTGTGTATCCAGTCACTTAAAATTTAAATATGTGTGATTCAGCAACCCATGTACTTTGATATAAAAGCTAAAAGATATCCTATGCATGTGTACATTCATTTGTTAATAGTGTTTTAAATTCCATATTATTGGCTAAAACAATGATATCAATTGAATTCCTTAAATTATGGAAGACTTGAAACACTTGCTGATTAATATTGAGGGTTACAGCCTACAGTATGGATTACAACTCAGTCGGTGAAAAGAAGACCAACATCTTCACAACTGCATCAATAATTAACATTATGGAAAATAGATAAAAGATTGAAATTTCAAGGATTTTTGTCTTGATTAGGTTCACAATCAATACCAATGGAAGCAGCAGTCAAGAGATGAAAAAAGGCATTTCATTACGTAAATCTTCTGCAAAAGTGTTGCAAAGCAAGGAGGTTATGTTTACGACAAAGGTGCACCTGATCCAAGCCATGGTTTTCTCAATCAACTCATATACATGTGAAAATTTAGCATTGAATAAGGAAGACTGAAAAAGAAAGGCATGTGCTTGAATTATGATGCTGGTGAAAAATGTTGAAAATATCATGGATAGCCAAAGAAATCTGTCCTTGAAAAAGTACAGACAAAATACTCCTTAGGGGGAAAGATGGACAGATTTCATCTCATGTTGATTAGACAGATCAAGTCCCTGGAGGCCAGCATACTTGGTAAAATAAAGGGACAGTGAAAAAGTGGAAGTCCTGGAGAAGGTCCTGGACAAAGTTGCTGCGACATTGGACTGAAACCTAAGAACCATTGTGAGATTAGTAATATTGTCTGATATTTTTTGCACTTTGATGGGTCACCTTTCTTCAGAAATATGGATCTTTTAAAGACAGTTGACCAGGCAGCTATATTCCAAATTTATTGGCATAGACTAGTGAGTACTTCCAATGAGTTTAGAATTTTCAGTACTTCATAAGCTTTTTAAAACATTTTAATTGGTATTCTACCAATTTAAAGATCCTTATTGTTTGCTAATGTCTTCAATGCTGGTTGAACCTTTTCCTTTTTTGTCATTGGTTCTTGATCTTTTGCTACCTGTAGCATGGTTGAATATTGGCCAATTATTTCGGTACATTGACTCTATGTGTTGTTTCGATTGATTTCTTTCATTGTTCAATATTCTGCCCATATCATTCTTCAGTGTTGCAACTCAAAGTTTGCCTTTTATGCTTGGCTCTTTCCATTGAAAGAAGCTGAAGAAAGTCTCCCCATTTAGGAAGAGCAGGTCTAACTTCAACTTTTAACTCCATGTCTTTGTACTTTCCATTACAGAATTCTACTTTGTCCATTTGTCGTTTTCTTGAAATATTTTGTTCAACTTCATCATTTCTTCCATCTGTTCTAGCTATTTTACGTCAGAAACCTCTTTTGTCATCTGCTAAGATCTTTTTGTAACTTTTTTCAGCACATCATATTTGTTCTTGAGTTTTCTCTAAATGCACAGGGGATGTACTCAAGGTTGTACTCTGGTTCTCATGGATTTGTTTTAGTTTTCTTCATCTTCAAACTCAACTTACATATAAGAAAATCATATTCCGTTTAAACAACAGCCTGTGGCTTTATTTTGTACATTGTCCTTGAGTTCCTCTATCATCTCTCCTAGAGGTACAATTCATTTGATGTTTATGCATTCCATCTGTAGTCCATAGTAGTTAATACTACTGGAAAACTGGTATTTGCAGTGAAGAAGTTGTTGATTTTTCAAAAGTCTATCATCCATTCTTTGTTTTTATTTCTACCACAAAGGCCATGTTTTCTTATAAACAGTTCTTCTGTTTTGATTTTTGCATTCCAAATACTAATAATTTTCAATATATCTTGATTGTATGCTTGATTAATTTTAACTAAATAAGTTGATATAAATTTCTTTACCATTAGCTTTAGTGTTTGGTACATAAGTTGGTACAACTAATTGATATGTATATTACTCTTCTATCATACTTTATTAAAATTTCAGAAGAGTTAATGAAGGTAACAGAGCTCAGTGCAGCTTACAAACTAATAATATGCTACATGAAGAAATAGAGCATTTTTTTCAGAGAGATTTGATACTGATAGAATCGTAAGAAGACAAGTAAAATATTGCCATCTACAGAGTCAGAAATCCAGGCTGATAACATAGAAACAACACGAAATTAATTCAAGAGTAAGTGTGACTTCATGTTCTTAATTCTAATGAGTTTTAGGGGGAAATTATGAAGCATCAGCATGATTGCTGATGTGCAGTTCTGTCCAGCAGGTCCTGACACATCCTGACCATGTTGAATGGAATGAAACACCACCTGATCCTAAGCAATCCTCACAATTGTTCTTCTGTTTGAGCGTACCATTGCCACCACTCTGTCCCTTCATCTGATGGAGAGTCTTCTCGTTCTCCCTACTCCTCTACTTTCACAAACAAAATGCCCTTTTCCAGGAACTGGTGTCTCCTGACATATCCAAAGTACATGAGATCAGGTCTTGACTCCTATTTCGAAGGAGTAACTGGCTGTACTTTTTCCAAGACATATTTGCTTGTTTCTTTTGTCAGTCGGTGGTACTTTCGATATTATTTGCTGTTACCATACTAGAACACATCAATGTATCAGCATCAATAAATATTCCAAATGTATCAGAAACTCAGCACTCTTACTGCCATCTAGTTGATGTGACTGATAATGATGCCACAGGGCAGGGTGGACCTGCCCTTGTGAATTTCTGAGACTGTAACTTTTTTTTTTTGGGTGGGGGGCATCACTGCTCTCCAGTGGTGGGAGTAGGAGGTCCAGCCCCACTGCTAGAATTGAACCTCCGTCCCAGTGGGCCACAGTCCCGCGCACAACTACTACTCCACCGGGGCTCAGCCCGAGACTGTTAACTTTTAAGAGTGAGAAAGGCCCTGAAGGTAACTACTGACCGTGGTTTAGCAGCCTAACTAGTAAACACTATGCCATCAGGTCTCCCTGTAAACATGTCAAGTGATGCAAAGCCCAAGAACTTACAGGGTAATCATTTTACCTCCTTGATAGCTTACATGCATTAGTAAGGAAATATAGAGTTAAAGTAGAATATTTCTGATTTGCATGCCCTTATTGCTCGTGAAGGACTTCACAACAATGTGATTTAAAACTTATTTAAAAAGATTCAATCTTTACACTAGAGAAGTAATCCATAATATGTCTACCAGTGAGCTTTAAGCAGAATCTCACAAGAGCTAAGTTGCTCAAATCCATGAGTAGCTAATGTTATTTACTGAATGTTTTGTTAAAAGAGAACTCAAATTATGAGTTTGAGCCTCAGTAGCATATAGATTTGAGATATTAACTTTCTCTTCATAAGTCTTAATGGACACTGACTACTAGGACTATTTCAACAGCAGACATATTATGGATTACTTCTCTAGTGCAAAGATTAAATCTTTGTAAATAAGATAATCATTATTACCTCATGGTTAATTAAGTCAGTAAAGCAGCCCCTTTATATCTAATAATATATAATTATTTTATATTGTGCACAAGTTTCTGAGATATACCCACAGCCATTCAGTTGATTTTAACCTATGATGACACAAAAAGACAAAATAGAACATTTCTATGGAGTTTTTCAGGCTATAAATCTTTAGAGAAGCAAAAGCTGATTCATCCTTTTCCAGAGAATGTCTGATGGATTCAAACTGCCCACCATTCATTTAGCAATTCAATGTTTAACCAAGTATGACACTTGAGTTCCCATTTATATATCAATCAGAAGTAATTGGTGATTTAGCATTCCCTGCATGTAAATGATCATTGGAAAGTGAAATTGATGAAATTTCCCAAGACAATTGCATTGCCCCTCTACAAAATAAGCCAGAAGAGTGGTCCCTAAGAAAAGGTTGCCTGAAATTGTGTCTTCATTATCTCTCTCCCTTTGTGATTTAGCTTTCCGTTGGTTGTATCCTTTGGTTAATAAATAACTTGCACGTGATTCTCATCTTGGTGTTTACTTCTGATTTAGCTATTATTCTAGTCATCAATTATTATCCTTCCTTGAATGCTAAAAGAAACTATACTCTAAAATATTTGATATCATCTCTCCCTTAGAACTTCCATTTTTAGTGGGGCTAAAACTCAGTCTTTGAATCTCTCTCTCTCTCCATTATTTAAATTTCTTCTTCTTTGCCAAGGCTAAATGTGTTATAAGTACTAAGACTGTCCTTAGAATTAACTGTTATTCTTTCTGATGTGAAATAACTTAAAGCCAGTTTATTACTATTAGGCATTTCTCATAAATATAAAATTATTTAGAATGATATACAGTCTTCAAATCATTTGTTTACAGAAATAAATTGGACACAAATGTACTGAAGCATTTAAGAAGATTTTGTGTAATTTCAAATAAACTGGCAATTTAGAAGACAAAATCAGTTACCTAACTGTGGATCATTTGTTTCACCTTGAAGGTTATTGTTTGCATCATTTAGCTTCTGTGAAAGTTAGGTTTGTTGTGCCAACATGGCCAATAAAGACAAGTAGGTTTGTTGTGACAATGTGGCCAATAAGATAGATAGGTTTATTGTGACAAAGTGGCCATTGAACACGTGTGAGATTAATTGAAGGGTGGAGATATAAATGTGAGCCTCCACTTTTTCTCTCTTGCTCTACAATCTCAGATGGGTGTGCAGCAGGCTGTCTTGATTTGCAAGCTATACTACCTGTTGGACCCCTAATCTCTGCACTGTGTTGCTGTAAGTTGAGGTTCCTTCAAACCCTGCTTTGTCATGCTATTGGAATATACATCTCTTGAGCTGGGGACTATCAGACCCTGTCATCTGGCTCATTGTTGATGACCTGCCTTCCTGTTTGCTCCTTGTGGCCTAATAGATGTAATTGCTCTACAGAGGAGTGCTTGTTGGCCCTCAAGACTCGAAGGACTTCCATGTATGAGCTGTCTCATGCAAGTGAGTTGCACCAAACCATTTATACTGCTTTATAGATTAATTAGCTATTTATTCTTATGTTATATATCTTTCTATCTATACAAATATATATAAAATTATTAGTGTCCTGCTTTTGTTTCTCTAGAGAACCCTGTCTAACACAAGTGGTACCAGAAGTGTTTCTAGAAAAATATAATCATAAATATGGGCTTCTTAGATTGACTCTCCAGTCTGATTAGTCTTAAGAACATTGATGAGGCTATTTCTACACATAAAGCCATGAATAATCCTGTGACTCTTACTAATCCATGGTGTGAAATAGCAAAGTGAATATCTAAAATAGCACCACCAGTAGGTGGGGTGTTGGTTAAAGGAGAGGCTCTGGGTGATCATATGTTTGATATTGTCCAGAATTTTTTTGTCAAGATGGCAAGTATAGGGAAGCTGGTTTGCTGGCCCTCCTTACAATGGAAAGTGTGATTAAGGAGAGGGATGGTCTAATTATCTCTGAAGCATGCCTCAGGTGCAGATTTACAGACTTAAAACCTTCTGCCTATGCTACCAAGGAGAACCGTCTCACCTCTAGTAATAGAGCTGACATTGCTGAGAACCAGGTCCAGAGTCTCACTATGTGAATGGCTGAATTACAATGTCAACTGAATTGCAGATCTAGAGCAGTGTCTGATACAAAGGGGAGGGCATTGATAGAAAAAAAAATTGTAACCTGAAACATGGGATGGGAACATATAGTCCGATGATCCAGAAGAGGAGGGTATTGAGCCCCTAGAAACAATTGACCCAGCCCAATCAATAGATCCACTCCTCCCAGATGAGGGTATAAGTCCACTATCAACAAAACAGTCCACACCTGAGCACATTAGCTAAACTATTCAAGGTTAAGTGCCAGGTGAAGCAGGACCTGTCATATTGCCTAAGGGAGATGCTTTTCAAGATAGTACCCAGGGCACCAGGAAACATCCAGGCCACCCATAATTTCCTCTATACCTAACTAAAATTAAGGCTCAGAAAGCTCCTAAAGGTGAGGTTGAGAAGTTGAGGTTGAGAAGTTTACTCAAGAAGAAGTACGCTATACTCACAAAGAGTTGCTAAAGCTTTAGCATATGTACAAGCAGAAGACTGGGGAATATCCCTGGGAATGGTTACTGAGGGTGTGGGATACTGGTGCAAGAACACTTTGTTCTATTAAATTGGCATTCCAAAATGCTCACCTTTCCGACATGATCACTGAACACAAATGTGTGCATAAGCAAAGGTGGTGAAGAAGCTGATGGTGCCCGGCTATCAAAAGATGGAGCATCTGGGGAGTTAAAGGCTTGAAAGTAAACAAGCAGCCATCTAGCTCAGAGGCAACAAAGCCCACATGGAAGAAGCACACTAGCATGTGGAATCATGAGGTGTCAAAGGGATGAGATATCAGGCTTCAACTTTGCCTGCTCACTTTCCTGATATGATCCCTGAGGACAAATGTGTGCATAAGCAAATGTGGTGAAGAAAGCTGATGGTGCCCGGCTACCAAAAGATATAGCATCTGGGGACTTAGAGGCTTGAGTAAACAAGCGGCCATTCAGCTTAGAAGCAATAAAACCCACATGGAAGAAGCACACCAGCCTGTGTGATCATGAGGTGGTGAAGGGATCCGGTGTCAGGCATCAATGAGCTAAAATTATATTATTATTAATGAGGGGGAGTACAGATTGGGGACCCAAAGCCCATCAATAGGTGAGGTGGCATCCTTTTGCAGAGGGCTTACAAGAGGGGGTGAGTCAGTTAAGATACAGGGTAGGAGCTATGAAATATGCAACCTTCCTCTAGTTCCCATTGCTGCCTCCCACCCACTATCATGACCCCAATTCTACCACATAAAACCAGCTAGACCAGGAGATGTACAGTGAAGTTGGAAATATGGGAAACTTAGGAGAGATGATCCATCAAGACTAGTAATAGGAGTGGTAATACTAGGAGGGTGGAGAGATGGAGGAATAGAAAGGGAGAACCAACTTCAGGGATCTACATGTAGCCTCCTCTCTGGGGCACAGACAACAGGGAAGTGAGTGTTGGGACAAATTGTACAGTGTACAGGATGAAAAAATAATTTGTAAATTACTAAGGGTTCAAGGGGAAGGGGGGGAGGAAGGGTAATATAGGGAGCTGATAATGGGGGCCTGGAGGGAGGGAGAATTTTTTGAGAGTGATGATGGCAATGGGTGTGTAAAAGTGGCCTGAATACAAATGATGTTGTTAGGGATTGTGATGGGAGTTGTAGAAGCCCCCTAATAAAATGATTCATTAAAAAAAAGGGGGGAGGGCAAAGGGGAGGTTTTTTTTTTTAAAGAGGAGCTTGTACCAAGGGCTCAAGTGGTAAATGTTGGGAAATGTATGTGGAAACATGTGTGCAAATGTGCTTGATACAAATGATGTACTGAATGTTGTAGTAGCTGTAAAAGCCCCCAATAAAATTTTAAAAAATAATAAAGAACTAGAGGATAGAGGGGAAGAGGAGCTTATGGTGAAGGGGTTCAAGTAGATAATGTAGATGAATGTAGCAACATGTATACAAATATGCTTCATACAAATGATGTATTAAATGTATTAAATGATGTCTTAAATGTATTAGCCCTCAATAAAATCTATATTAAAAAAATTTTTTTAAATTAAAACTTTGCTTGGAAAAGAAAAAAAATTAAAACTTTGCTTGGAAAAGAGAAAAAAAAAACAAAGAAATGTAGGGCTGAGCCCCAGTGGCGTAGTGGTTGTGCGCAGGACTGCGGCCCACTGGGACAGAGGTTCAAGTCCAGCAGTGGGGCTGGGCCTCCTACTCCCACCACCGGAGAGTAGTGATGCCAAAAAAAAAAAAAAAAGAAATGTAATATTAGGCCAATATGAGTTTCTGGGTAGGGGACCCCTAAGCACAGATTCTTCTTTCAATGTCTCAAGAGACCAAGAGAGGATATAATTCCTTATATGGTTGGTTCACTGAAGCATGGGCTGTCAGATGGCCTGGATTAGACCACCTTGAGGTGCTGGACCTACCTTGGTACAATGTAGAAAGCATCCAAAAGCTTAGGGAAATTTGTATGTTGAACTAGATCTATTAGGTTACTCCCATTTACCCCAGAAGGGGGTGTCTTGATAGCATATCCTTCTCCATAACCATAAGGAACAATTTGGCGGAGTGGGCCCCAGCATCTCTGAATACTCCTGTAATTGCTATCTTATGTGACCCAGGATTAACAGTGGGAACTGCCCTAAGCAAACTTCGACATTGGCTCATTATGGGGCTGATTTGGCTCTGTGGTGATAGGGGGCATGTGTCAGCTTTGAATTTACAAAGATGGAGTGAGTGTTGTTATAATTAACAGCAAGGTTTCCATAGTAATCAAAACAACTGGTCACCTGTGAACTTACGGCGTTGGCTACTTAGTCATGGTGAGTGAAATACATGGGAAACCTACTAAATATTTATGTGACCTATACAGGCAGAAGAACACTGGACCCGATAACCAGCAGGATAGACTATCAGGATCACTCAATCAATTCCCAGACCTGAGCCAGTTTATAGTCCCTTGACCCCTTCAATGAGGGGAAGGCTGGGTCCCTTTGAAGGAGGGCTCTGGTACATAACCAAAGGTTTATGCTGCTAGTCTTTCTTGCTTTCCCAAAGGCACCTGTGGCTTTTCACAAGAGTGACTGATTATTCATTGGGGGAAAGAAAATAATGAAACTTTGGGGGAGGGGGTTATTGGACACTGGCTCTGAACTGACACTAATTCCAGGAGACCCAAAGTGTTTTGAAGGCCCACGAGTCAGAGTGGGGGCTTCTGGAGGTCAAGTTATTAATGAAGTTTAGTTCAGGTATGCCTCACTCTGGGTCCAGTGGTCCCCAAATCCATCCCGTGGTTACTTCACCAGTTCCAGAATGCATAATTGGAATAGATATACTTAGTATCTGGCAGAACCCCTATATTAAATCCCTGAAATGTGATATAAGGGCTATCATGATGTAAAAGGCCAAGTGGTTACCATTAGAACTGCTATTTGCCTAGAAAAATAGTAAACCAAAAGCAGTACCACATTCCTGTCTAGAGTACCCTGTCTAACACAGCTTCTGAGTCCTTTTTAGTTAAAAAAATGGTATGATCATTGTATTGGGGGCTCATACAACTCCGACCACAATCCATACAGACATCAATTGTATGGAGGCCACATTTGCACACTTATTGCCATCATAACTCTCAAAACATCCTCCCTCCACTTAGACCCCCGGAATCAATCAGCTTCCTACATTTCCCTTCCTTCCACCCTCTCCCCCATGAGCCCTTAGTAATTTACAAATTTTTAATATTTTTATACTGTACGCTGTCCAATATTTCCTTTCACTCACTTTCCTGTTGTCCATGTCCTAGAAAAGAGGCTACATGTAGATCCCTGAAATTGGTTCCCCCTTTCTATTTCACCATCCTTCCACCCTCCTGGTATCACCTAAACTCCTAAATTCCCCATGTTTGCAGCATCACTGTACATCTCCTGGTCTAGCTGGATTTGTGTGGTAGAATTGGGATCATGATCGAGGGTGGGAGGAAGCATCTGAGAACCAGAGGAAAGTTGCATAACTCATTGAAGGAGGAGCTTATACCAAGGGCTCAAGTGGAAAATATTTCTAAATGAATATGGCAATATGTGTACAAATGTGCTTGATACAAAGGATGTATTGAATGCTATAAGAGCTGCAAGAGTCCCCAATAAAATAATTGAAAAAAAAAAGAGCTGGAAACATGAGGAATCCAGGACAGATAAAGCCCTAAGGACCAACAAAGAAAGTAGCGATATCAGGAGGAGAAGAGGAAGGTGGGGGAGAATCAAACACAATGAACTGCATCTAATCCCTTAACCAGGGGATGAACAACAGAAAAGTGGGTGAAGAGAGTGCAAGACACAAAAAAAATTATAAATTAATTATCAAGGATTCCTGCAGGAGGGAGATTGGCATTGGGGGAAATGAGTAGCTGATATCAAGGGCTCAAGCATAATTAAATGTTTTGAATACGATAATGGCAACATATGTATAAATATGCTTGACACAATGGATGTATGGATGGATTGTGATTAGAGTTACAAGAGCCACAATAAAATGATTAGAAAAACAAAAACAAACAAAGAAAAACTCAAGGCAGAAAAATATCAAGGGAACGAAAGAGAAATCAATAAACAATAAAAGAACCATTTTACATTTATATGCCCCACATTATTTTGTAGTGTCAAGATAATGACGTCTGAAGTCAATTGCCAATGTCTGATCTCAGAAACTGGGCATCATTCTTCTATAGGCCGAGAGCAAATCTGTCACAGGAAATGAAAAGGTGTGCTACACTCAACTCTATCTTTTGATTTAAAAAATCATAAATAAGGTGGAGTTTTATTTAAAATGCTTCACATTTATCACATATTTTGGAGTTTTAGAAGTCTAGAAGTTGTTACAAAAGTTTTGCTTGGTAAAGTTTTTTATAAATTCTCTCAACTTAGAATATTGGTTTTCTTAAAATAAACTATATGAAATATCAAAAAAAAATGCTATGATCCTACAATTCCTGCTTTTCCCTCTCATTAAAAGCTTACACTTCTCAACATACACCAGAAAGTCATCTTTCCAGGACAAATACATTTTATTTTAGTAAAATATGAATAATCTAATATATTTATTCAGGAAATACTAATAGTTAAAACTTTTATATTAAATCATCCTAAATAAATTGAACCTGAATAAAATTTAAAAGTTTGCTTGATTATGTTAATGATAATGAAAGATCTATGAGCACTCTACTGGTTTTTGCTGTTAGATTAGGGTCTCCTAAGAAATTATAAATACTTCTTATAAAATTTATGTAAAATCATAATTATGAAGCAGGAGTAGATATGAAACTCATTAAGTTAAAACATTTAATAAGATTCAAGTTGGACTAAAATGAAGTATAGTTTTGAGGATAAATAATTTATATATTGTTTTCCAGAACCAACCATTGTTGTGATGTTCAACTATACATTGCAATCGAGGACATAGTTGAATGGTTGAGATGAGGTCTAAAATGTTTGAGAAATTGCAATAAAATGGTCACCAATTCCTCTTTTTTTAAGTAGATCAATGGAAGATAACTAACTGAGCAAATATTCACAGTGGTGTTATCATGTGCAAAATGATCCTCTCTCTTTTTGAGCTAGCAAAAGAGAATCTAACTTAGATCCTCCTTTCAAAATCATGATATAAAATCTAACATATTATCAAATAAGAATAACAAATAAGCAACTGATGATAAATGATGGAGGGAGAAAAAAGAGAGAGAGAGAAAATGAGGATTTTTAAAAAGTAAAATCAGGCAATACTTTAAAAGAAAAAGCCTTTAAAGTTAGTCTTGCATTTGCATAATAACAATAGTGCCAAGTACCTAGAAGTGTTTCCTGTGTGCAAGGTATTCTTCTATACAATTTGTGTGTATTAGCTCAATCCTCACAAAACTCTCTTAGGCAGGGACTATTATAACCCTCATTTTACATGAGGGAATTAAAGGTTAAGTAACTTTCACGTTTAGAGTGTTAATATTTGAGACACATTTTGAATCTTTCTGGATATATTTCAGTGTTCATATTATTAACCACTACACTTTTGTGTGTATTAGAAGGGTGGAAAGGAGATTCAAATGAATGGGTTAAACAATCACAGAAATAGTTTCATGAATATATATATATATATTTATATATATAAAATATATATATATATATAAAACATACAAAGAAAAACAATTTACTCAGTATCAATACTAGGTAGGATTAATTTTAAAAGAACTGTAGACCTTATTCAGTGGCTTACATTGCAGAGTATCTTGAATGGTAGTGTCTGGATGTGTGGCTCCTTTCTCCTTTAAATCACTTTGGGAAAGGGGTGGGGGGTGGTTTGTTGGTGAGAGCCACAACTGCTAGGATAAATTGCAGTGAGGGAAATTAGAAGAAATGAGACCAATGAAACTAATGTAGTCTTAGAAAGCAAGCACATGTAGGAACCAACATACAAATCTCAACAATGAAACTTGAGAATTATCATATGGCACGAGTAGCAGGAGTAAATTGCAAAAGTAGCATAAATGTATTGTTTTTAACAAAAAGCTTAGAGTTCAAGCCCACTCTGTTGAGCCAGGGATGAACAATTATAACAATTGCATGTAACAATTGCAGCCAAGGAAATCCTGTCTAACACATTGGGCTGCTAGGAATCAGACTCAATGTGATGACCTACTATAACAGTGAACAGGAAATGGCCAACTTCTATATTTAAGGATTTTAGTCTAGATAATGAGCATGCAACTGTTGTCATAAAAAATAAATGTTTGGGTCTCACAGAAGAACCAATTATGAATATAATGTGATACTGCTGTTCAGCTGAATTACCTGGTGGGGGTCTTTAATCCATAGTCGTATCTCCCACCAATTCTGGAGTTGGAGCATAGAAATGGGATTTATGGGGTGGCTATGAGGGATTAGTTAGTTTTGTCATTATGTTTCATATAAAATGCACCATCTTACAAGCAATACTAGAGAATCTCAGGACTATTAAAAATAAGAACTAAATGAGGCATACTCTGAAATGTTTAAGAGAAGTGGCAGCAGAGATGAAGCATAAGAGTGGAATCCCTAACCTTAGGGGAGAGTAAAGCTGAAAGTCGTCAAGCAGGAGACTGAATTGCAGAATGCAATGCTCTTTGGGAATTGATTAGACCAAAGGACCTTTGTAACACTGCTCTGCAGGGCAAAGGCCACAGGACTGTGTTGCTGAGGCAGAGGACTGGAAAAAGACATGCCTTTGGTACAATAGTTCAAAAAACTCTGTTCTTACCACTTAGGATCTTGGTTTGTTAATTTTTAATTTCCCTAAAAAACAACATCATTATAAATATCCCCTCTAAATTCTGTCTGTCAATGTAGACATGGGTTATGTAACCCAGAAGAGTTGCAGATTGCCATGGGAAGGGTTGGGGTTAATAAAGGATAAAGAAAGTTGAAGGGTGGAGACATGTATGACCTTGGCTCGATGGAATCAGCTTATAAAATGTGGAATATAAACCTCAAGAAGAGAAGAGCTTATGTGACACCCACACCATTTTTAGAGACCTGTTCTGTTCAACTTTCCTCTAGTGCTCAAATGGTTCCTCCCTATCATGATCCCAATTCTACCTTAAAAATCTGGTTAAACCAGAGGATATACACTGGTACAGATAGGAACTGGAAACATGGGGAATCCAGGACAGGTGATTCCTTTAGGATCACTTGTGAAAGGGGCAATATCAGGAGGGTGAAGGGAAGGTAGAGTAGAAAAGGGGAACTGATTACAAGGACCTACATATAACCTCCTCCCTGGGGTGTAGGGACAAAAGGGAGAGTGGCAAAAACAGACATTGGACAGTTTACAATATGGAAAAATAATAATTTATAAATTATTAAGGGTCCATGAGATCTGAGGGAGCAGGGAGTTTGTGGGGAAATGAGAAGCTAATACCGAGGCCTTAAGTAGAAAGAAAATGTTTTGAGATGAATAAGGGCAACAAATGTACAAGTGTGCTTTGCAAAGAGTGGATGGGTTATGATAATTGCTTGAGTCTCCAATAAATGGTTTTAAAAAAGAGAAGGAGGCATTGGAAATATATGATTGGAAGTTTGGATATTATGCAAGTTATAAGAATTTTCAAAGTTGTTACAAGAAAAAGAATGACATTGCATGGAGTGAAAATACAAAGAAAATTAGAGAAGGTCATTAAGAGATTGTGAAATGAGGAGATTGGAGCTGAAGTCTGATGAGTCTTGGCTGAAAACAAATACCAGAAAGATGTTTTCTTGTTGTTTAGTGATTAGACGAAGGCATTCAACTTATTACATCATAACACCTCAGCATCAGGATTGTGAAAGGCTGAGAAGTAACTCAGGATTTACAGATGAAACTCTGTTTTATGATATTTTCAGATGAAAATCAAAGGCTTAAACTCTCAATATGACTTGCCATTCAATGTCAAGAAAACACAATGCCCTCAACTGGACCAACAGAAAAATCATGAAAAAAAATAACATTTTCTTTTTAAAAATATTTACATGTTCATAGATTTTATTTTGCTTGATTCTACAATCAATACTCATGGAATCAGCACAAAAACAAATTATATATGCATTGGGACAATTTTTTGCCTAAGAAATCTTTAAAGAGCTAAAAAGCAAGAATGGCCCTTTGAGAACTTTGATGTGCCTGACCCAAGTCATGCATTTTTCAATGTTCTATATGCATGTGGAAGTTAGACAATGAATATGAAAACGTTGAGAAAATTGATGTATTTGAATTTTATTTTGGGTGAAGTATATTTAAAATATGATGGACTACAAAAAAACAACAAAAAACATCTTGGAGATAGTACAACCAGAATGTTCCTTAGGAATAAGGGTCAGGGGACTTTGTTTTATATACTTTGGAAAGGCTACCAGAAGAGATCAGTTCCTGAAAAAGGACATTACGCTTTTGAAATAGAGGCTCAGTGAAAATTAGTGTTGGAACTGCCTGAGCATCACCTTAAAAACCACCACAACAGTGGCTTTAAAGACCTGAACCCGCCAAAGTGAATGAGCTTTAAAGCTCATAGATGCGTTCTTTTCCTTCCCTTCCTCCTATTGCCATGCACCTGCACAGGAGCATGCACTCTTTTGTGCCACATGCGTGCGTGCCTGTGTTCATCATAGCTTTACTCTTGGATTAGGCTTTAGTAGTCATTCCACTTCACCTGGGGTGCCCTCAGATTCTTGGTTTTTGTGTCAGCAGTGGGGGAGCTGTGTCTGCACACAGGCAATAGGAGTTATGGCCATTGTCAGCTAGACTCTCCGTCACTGGTACACCTAGGCCTTGCAGTACCTCTCTGTACCCAACTCCATTTACGACCATCTATCCCCAGTCCCCACCTTCAACTGCTGTCACTACTACTTCATCCTCATCATATACCCAGATTTGGACTACAGGGCAACTGCTGATTATTCACCCAATGCCCAATAAACACAGCCACCTGGTTTTATCCCATATAGTTGCTTAGTAAAAATTATCAAACATAAACAAAAATAGAGTACAATTTCATAAAACCTTAGCAATTCTAGCTAGTCAATATTATTCTCTATCATTTTTTATTTTTGTTTTTGTTAAAATATTGAAAGGAAAATACCACTGATCATATTATTTCACCCATAAATATTTCACCGTGTCTAATAATTATCAGATCAGGATCAACTTAAATGTAGCCGAAATTTCACTATCACAGATTACAGAAATTATAATAATGTTTCAATAATATCTAATAAGCCCATGAATAAGGTCTACAGTTCTTTTTAAATTAATTCTACCTAGTATTGATACTGAGTAGTCAGTCCTATGCTCATGTTTATTTAGTTTTCTCAAAAATATATACATTATACATAGCTTGTTAAAATTGATATAAAACAATATATTTATTTGCAGCATCTCAAATATTTTTCTTTGTCTCTTTATAATCTGCTGTCTCCCTCATTTTATTACTTGTTAGTACAACAGGATTTATTAGACTTGATAATAAATTTTTAGGACAGAAATATTTCTTCATAAGTATTCATTTTTGTATCTCATCAGGAGTTTCATAATGCCTGTTTGTTTCAATTATTGTCAAAACAGATGGATAAGTAAGTTCAGATGTTTTCAGCCCACTTTGTGCATTATAAAAATTTCCATTAACCTTTCACCTAATAGTTTTAGCACGTATTGATTATTGTTACATACTTTATTATTTATGAATTTGCAAAATTGCAATTTTTCTAATTTTATCTCTCCTTCTGACTCTGTCAGCTGGATATATTTTGCTGAACTGTACTGCATTGGTCCTGAAAAAGAGTAATAATTAAATCCTTTTAATTTGAATTCCTCTCAACATTGATTGCTTCATAGAGTGTATGAGAAGGTCACTTATGCTTTGTGTGCCAGTAATTTTATTATAGTTTTCATGGCTGTACAAATTACACCAAAATGCGTTCACCTGTTCTCCTGTTGTCAGCTCTTTTTAAAAATATGAGCAAAAGTGATTGAAATATTATTGAATATGGGCTAATTTCCCTCAAATGCATAACCAAAATAGATTTTCTGGGTTCTGAGTATATATGTATGATATGAGAAATATGGATTATAATAGTTGGAGTTGTGTGTTCTGCTTAGGCCAGGATTCACAGGGGTTTGGCAGTTAAGAGCTAATCTTCATTCTCAATGATGAACTCTCTTCTGGGTTGTGGCTGCCTCCAAGAAGTACAAAGGATTGCTTGCTTTGGCTGGTTCTGGGTCAGGCTCTGGCTTGATGATCTCAGGTTTTTTGGAATTCATTCAAGGTGTTGCCATATTGCCACAGATCCTGGGAAATATCACAGGTATATCATTTATACCTGCTGATTTTAGATTCCATCATTTGTATATCCAAAAATCCAGTTGGCTAAGCTTGAATTAATGGCTCTGTCACTAGAATCCTGTCTTCTAATATATTTTCTGATCTTGCTGATCAAACAAGGTCTTGCAGAATTCACACATCCTAGCAGCTACTTGATTCAGGTGAAATCTCCAGTATCACATTTGACACAGGGGCTTGGAACTTACCTGCCTTTACAAGGATAGAGCATTCCCTTTATATTAATCTCTCTATATGCATGCATAAGCATGTTTCATTTGGGTTTTGCTTCTGAAGATAATCCAGCCTAATATACGTGTATCCAACAGTGGTTCTTGATAAACAAAAATTTAAGAATGAACTTTCTAAATTGGTTTTCAATTTCTGATTAATTTCCAAGCCACTGATAACTGTGTCTCATTAGTGAAAAAGAACACTTCTTTTTTGGGGGGCATCACTGCCCTCTGGAAGTCGTGGGAGCTTCCCCATCTCGCTCCCAGACTGCTGCTGCCAGATTTTAAATACCAAGCCAATGGGCCATAGTCCTGCACTCAACCACAATGCCACCAAGGCTCAGCCCTCAAAAAAGAGAACTTCTAATTCATGTATTTTTATATAAAATATCACCACCAATCTATCAAGTTGGTTGAGAAATGAAGCTCTTGGTGATGATGTCTTTGAGTTTTTTCTGCAAATGTTTCAGATTGAGAAGCATAGAAATTTGGTTGGTGCTTCTTACTCTAGACAAAAGGGTACCATAAATGATAAACTTAGTAAAATTATGGATTTGGAGTCATAACTTATGCAACACCTCTAAGATTATATAGTTTCCACGTGTGCTTTAAAAAGACTTATTCCTCATAGGAACAGAGCTGATATTGATGAAAACCAAGCCCAGAGTCTGGTCTCAAGTGTGGCTGAATTGCAATGACTATTTGCAAAGGCCCAAACTCCAATAGACATCTGATAGTAAAGTGAAGACATTGATTAGGAAGAAATGGTATCCTGAAACTTGAGATGGGGACATATGGACAAATAATCAGGGAGATAAGAACATTAGATCCCATGATAAGAAGGCTTATTGTGCCAACCTGGACAATGAAGACATGTGGGATTAACTGAAACACAAAGAGAAATGGCTCTGCAAACCTTGCCTTTCTAGGCTCTTATTCTTTGATGATTAGACCAGAGCTTGGCTTCCATATCTTTTTCCTTGTTTTAACTTGCAAGCTGAACTACTGATATCCAACAAGTGGACTCTGTGATTGTAGTTTGAGGTTCCTTCACGATCTGATTTAGTGGACTACTAGAGTATACATCTCTTGAGCTGGGGACTGTTGGACCCTGTAATCTCGCTGACTGTTGGTGAAACTGCCTTGCTGTTTGCTGCCTGTGGAGGGATTGCCTGAATTTCTCTGCAGAGGACTCAGCTGCCTGCTTCCTTGAGATGAACCTCGTGGCCCTCGAAAATTGAAGCTGTTTCTCAGAAGTGAGTTGCTCTGAGCAATTCATTTACACTGCTTTATAGGATAATTAGTTGTTTATTTATTTATATATATATATAATTATAGCTGTTTATTTCTATGTATAAACATGATCATAAGTTTCCTGGCATTGTTTCTCCAAGGAATCCTGTTTAACATACACCCTGATTTCCATTGAGCCATTGTTTTCTGAAAAGGTCACTGCATATTTTTTGTTAATCAATTAACAATAGTCATTATTCCCTCTGTACAAATTTTATGAGCTTAATGTAACAGCACCTGCCTGGAGCATGGTCTGGAGAATTGCCCGAGACAAATGCCTTACAAGACACTGCTGAATATTCCTGGAATATATCCCCACAAACATTTTTGCTTCTAGATTTCTAACTAGACTTAAATTCTTGCAAGTCCAAATAGGGAAAATAGAAAATGTTACCCATAAATAGGTGTTAAATGTCAAAAGAACAGTTTGATGTTTCTAATTTATACAAATGTAAACCTGGAAAACATGTGGGGGAGAGTATTAAGAGTATGTGATAATGGTGCAACAAACATAAAGTTGACTGAAGGACAATTAAGTACATATTTTTAATAACAGGGACCATTAAGTACATATTTTTCACTGAGTATTTTAGCTTGAGACAATAGGAAATGGTGTGATAGGTTATTTGGTTGGTTGACAGGATAGTGTAGTGGTGTACTCTAAATTAAATTGAAATATCAGGCCTGACTTGATATATGAAGAGGATATTTAAAAGCTTAGTGAGGCCCTAAGGACCTAGATAATATGGAGGTGGTTACTTTAATGGGCAAGAGAAGCAAAGTAGTTATCAGAATAACATGATTCATATGGACTTACTGAAATTGGCTGTTTAGGTAGGGTGCCACTAAGAGTGAAATGAATGGTGTTTAAGGCTGGCTTATGTATAAAATCAAAAGCAGTGATGCTCATGTTTATATAGAAAGGTATTTATAACAAGGAATTGGCTCCCACTGTAGTAGAGGTGATCTATTTCCAAATACTCAGGTCAGCTTTAAGTCCACAGGCATCTCTTGTCTCATGTAGCTGTGATGCTGATGAACTGGGCAATGGATTCTGGCTATAGAGGTGAATGAACGCAAAATTAGTATGTAAGCAGACAGACTTCTGAAGAATTCAATGGTCAGAATGCAATGCAACAGGTCACACTGCTTGAAGTCTCTCCCTCCACCCCACCCCTCCCACTGCCACAACGGGAGGGAAATAAAAAAAAGGTTGGCCAGTCAGTTTCTGGATTCAGCTCTAACAAAAAGCAAGCAAACTATTCCCAGCACTATTTACATTGAAAGCAGACTACAACACTGAGTAAATTTTCTCTCAACTGATAGGATGTGCAATGTATACCAAAGAATGGAACTGATTAAATTATGTTATATTTCATCATGAGGGATTACAACATTTTCACTGTCAGATCAATCAGAACCCCAAGTTAGTTGAGTTGACAGAAAACTCTATCTCTGAAGGTAATCCTACTATCATAAATGGAAGTCCTGCTAATGTTTACTTGATGTGCATAAATGGAATAATTCTAGTCTAAAAATTTATCAAAATAGATAATAATGGTCTCATAATCAATTGCTATGTTTGAGTCAGTTTATAGGCATACAACCCCTGCTGGAAATGGGGGGAAGTTTAACTTGAGAAAAGATCATGCTACAGTGCAACCATTTTAATCTTAGTGAAATTTTTTGGTGGAGAATATTTAGCTATACCTGGTTTTTCATTTTGCTTGGAAGGAGAAATGTCCTCATGCAACCACATACTGATTCATGGGTTATGTTCAACATTTTGGCTACATAATCTGAGACTTGAAAAGGATAAGATTGAAAAATTGGTAACAAGGAGGCAGAGGGAAGAATTATATGGATAGACCTATTTGACTGGGTCAAAAAAGTGAGGATCTTTTGGACTTATGCAAATGCACATAAAAAGGTTACCTCTGCAGAGATCATACAAGAGAGTATCACTCCCCTTCAAACCCACCCTCCTTCAAACAACAGCAACAACAAGAACCAGAAAAAACTCCACTGAGCCGAACTTTTGTACTATGCAATTTTCTCACTGGATCGTCATCCTGCAATTCCATGAGTTAAGGTACCCAGTGGAATTGCCTGGTAAGGTTCTTTCTGGCCACAGTGAATTTTTTTCTTCAAAGCAATTTCCCTAGAACCTCTTTTTTTAATGATGGCTGATATGAGACTCCAGTGTAAGGCTGTAAAATTTTGTTTTCTGCTTGGGAAAAAAAGTCACGGAAACTATTGTGATGTTGAACACAGCTTACAAGGACAGCGCTATGGAAAAATTCAAGTGTACAAGTTGTTTTCTCATTTCAAAAAAGGTGAAATGTCGTTTAATGACAAACCTTGCTCTGAGTGTACATCAACTTCCTGAAGGGGCAAAAATGTCAACAAAATCCATGTACTTGTGCTAGACTGATGATTGACCACTGAAGAGAAGTGAAGGCTATCTTGACTATCTTGGAGCTCAGTTTTATGAATTGTCGATTTGGGAACGAAAAGAGTTATGCTGAAATTTATGCCTTGCATTATGATTGTCCAGGAAAAAGAGGGTCCACTGAAAACATTCCCTGCTTTGAAGAATAGCACTGAAGTGGCCCAGATTTTTTTCAAGGTAAATACTGGTGAAGACCTATAATACTAATCTTTTTTTTCCCATAGTACTATTCTTATAACCCTAAAAACAATCATTATCCAAACCAGTGGAAGATGCTATTTGAAATAATGTCACCTCCATTAGGAAAAGTGCTAAAACTCTTATTTTTCAAGGTATCCCTTGTGTAACCCAGATATCCCTTGTGACACAATAGCAGGGACAGTATTATGGTCCCAAATTTTATTCATAAACCACCTGTTCTAAAACTAGACATTGGAGAACTGACACGTCCTGGTATCTCAATTTGCTCATAGTTTATGCTCCATTCTATCAACAAATGTGAACAGTGGTAACCGTAGGCTCAGTATTCTTTCCCTGTTATGTTTGGGTAGAGTTTAACATTTTTGAGTTGAGGCTGAGAGAGGAAAGCGAAATACTAATTCTCTTAGTTTTACCAGTAACAAAATTTTTGACAAATATGAATTAGAAAAGGGGAAAAGCCAGCAACTTCCTCTTTCCATCATAAAATCATAAGGCAAGATTTTATTCTGGGGGAAGAGGATTCATATTGTTTACTCTTGCATGTCCTATAATAATGGAACTTGGAGGGAAGCGAATCAGATGATGGCGCAAATACCATCTGTCCCTACTTAGGTTTAATAGACTTGGTTCACTGATTTCTCCCTTTGTTGTACTTTCTTTGGGTTTTGAATAATTATATATACATATATATATATATATTTACCAATTAATGTTCCTCATGGAGAAAAGGTGGGCTGTGCTTCTTATTCTATCATTTTGAAGTGTCATCATTGAGGTAGAACCTCTGAGAGAGTCATAGAGCTATAGAAATTCTAATTAAATGAGAGAGCACACCATTCAAGTATTTGAAAAGAGCATGCATGGACTAGGCAACAGTGAGTGCAAATACTTAACCATCTTTGTAGATTTATAGACTATCAATATTTTGGAGGACCAACAAAACAGAAACAGCATGGTTAGTAAAAAATGGGCTAGAAACTACTTGAGAGACTGGCACTGATGACCTCATAGAGGGAGTAGAAGCTAGGCTTTGGTGTCATAGGAGCTGAAAAAGACATAGTTTTCTATTGTAAATGAGTTGGAAATTCAAAGTGTTGATAATTATATTAACTCACTTATTTTAATGGGTTTCTTTTTGTGGCTTTGTGAATGCTGCATAGAGGAAAATGGAAATGGAAAATATGGGAAAATGCTCCATAGTGGAAAAATAAAAACAATATTATTTGATAGGTGATTCACTGCTAAATTAAGATGGTAGGAAAAGCCCCCTTGTCCCCCTATCTACAATTCACTCTCACCATCATGTATATAGTTAAAAAATGGAAATGGAACTAGAAAAAACTCTATAGTTTCTATATTAAGGAATAATTAAAATGTTTTATATTAAAATAACACCAGATGAGATAAGCAGAATTATAATAGTTCAAAAACATTTTATATAAAAGTATTACAATACTACTTTGGGATATTACTATTGTTTTTAAATTAAAGCAAACAGCTAGGGCTACTTTTTCTTTTTCCTCTTATCTGCTTAGGCTTCTAAGACTGGAACTCGAATGTCCTGCTTAGGCAAACTGGTGAAGAAGAAATTGAAAAAAAAATGTGTGCATATGTGATACACAAAAACAATAACAGGTAATCTTCTGGGTTATAGTGTGATTATATAATGATAAGTAATTCTGGAATAAAGTCTTGGTGTCAGGCACAATTGTCTAGAGAAACAAACAGTGATCATCATGTATGTATAAGAATGAATTTTGTATCAAGAAATAATTATTTATCAAGATAGCACCCGAGTTTAGTCAGCTCAAGTTCATATGCTCATTTCTAATCCATAAATCCTTCTTCGGACATACAAAGCTGTAGGCTGGTGATGTAGAAAGGTGAAGTGGGAAACAGGTATATGTGTACAGAGTCGTGTGTATCCAAGGTTGGAGGAAATATCGCAGGGCACAAGAATCTGCCAGGATTAGGCAACCCACTTGGGGCCAATCATAGCATGAGACAGATTCCCAGTGAAGTCCCAGAGAAGGAGGAAGATGCAGTGACAGAGAGAGAGAGAGAGAGAGAGAGAGAGAGAGATATCTCAGAGTCCTGTCCTCTCCAGCAGAAAGACACACCCATGGAGGTGTCATTAAGCTACCACTTGATAGAAGTGTTTGACTACTCCTCTATCCAGGCATGTCTAGTTGATATAAAATCATCTAATTAGAAAATTCTTTTTTTCCTCCTGTATTCAACCTGTTTTATGTATGGGTACTTTTCATTATCAGCTACTAAGGTCTTTATTGGTATACAGAAATAATCATGAAAGACTACTTTTCTGGGTACTATTCAAATTTTGAAGGAACAAAAATATAAACAACTTTGTTTTTATTTTTTCATACTTCCTATGTTGTTTTACAATTTTCTCTGGGTAAGTGCTGGGAAAATTGTGATTTTAACTTTACAATAGTTTCCACAATCTCACAACTTTTATTTTGAACCGTTGAGGACCTTATCACTAGAATTTCCATTCCTGCCTGCTGGGAGTATTAGGAAGCACTTGTTGAGCACTATTGTCCTAGATCCCTAGTGCTGTAGATGAAGTGACCGAGAGAGCAGTGTGGTAGATCGCACATCGGGCTGCTGCTCACAAGGTCGGCAGTTCGAAACCAGCAGCTGCTCCTCCTCGAAGAGAGAGAAAGAGAGAGAGAGTGAGAAAGAGAGAGAGAGAGAGAAGCTTCTGTTCCCATCAAGATTTACAGCTTGAAGATTCAGGATCAGCTCTTTGCTGCCTTGCTGGGTCACTGTGAAGCAGAATTGCCTCCTTGATAGCAGTTTGTTTATTGTTTGTTTGAGGGCTTTCTGTGATGGATTATGTATTGGACTATTGATCACAAGATTAGAAGTCTGACTCTACTAGCTCTTCTGAAGGGGGAAAATGAGGATGTCTGCTCCTATAAAGATTTGTGAGTACATACAGAAACTGGAAAACATAGGGAATCCAGAAGAGATGATCCCTTCAGTACTAGTGATGACAGTGGTGATACCAGGAGGATGGAGGAAAGGTGGCGTAGAAACGGGAAGCAGTGATAAGGATCTACATATAACCTCCTTACTGGAGAATGGACAACAGGGAAGTGGGTAAAGGCAGGGATACATTGGACTGTGTAAGATATGACAAAATAATAATAATTTATACATTATCAAGGGTGCACGAAAGAGGAGGAAGTGGGGAGGGAGAGGAAAATTGAGAAACTGATACCAAGGGCTTGAGTAGAAAGTAGATATTTTAAGAATGATGAGGGCAACAAATGTACAAATGTACTTGACATACAATGGATGCATGTGTGCATTGTGCTAAGAGTTATATGAACCCCAATAAAATGATTTAAAAGAACAGATTTTTAACCATGAGTATACAAAAGGGTAGTTCTACTCTGTCCTATAGGGTCACGATGGTTCAGAATTCATTAAATGGCAGGGAGTTTGGCTTGGGAGAGATTTCCATTCAAGGAAATTTAGAGATAAGTATGAACAAAGAAATAGAGCACAAATACTTAATGGGAAAATATGAAGCTCACCAATAGAACATTTACCTGCTTAACACCCCAAGAAAAGAGTTGTTTGCTCTAAAAAAGTTACAATAATGTCTTCATGGTAATAACTAATCCACAAAAAAATCTATTTTTGGCTAGTGTTTAATATATAAAATAACAACAAAACTAGAGTTTATATGTGACTTGTTAGCTGGGTTCATTAACATGCAATATTAAAAAGGGCCAGACAGTATAATTCCAGTCTTAGGAAAGACTTGCAAAAGATCTAATTAAAGCGTTTTATTAAGAAAACGGGAAAGCAGAGGCTTCTAAAGTCAAGTAGATTTTTAAAAGAAATTGCTTTTGATGGGTGTCTTCCCACACAGGGGTCCTGCAACCTTCCCTCTGTCTCACTCTGATTCTGGATCAGCTACTTTCCTCAGCATGCTGATGTCTACATACTGTCCATCTCATGCTCTTATATTCAGCACACGATAGACCCCAAGGTTGATGTAATGCAATCATTACTGTAAACAGTGAATAGTTTTGAATGAATATTTGAATTTCAAATACACTATATAGGGGAAAAAGCTGAGTTTCAGCTTAGTCATGCAGAATCCCTAAGATTGCAAGAGTAAAAACAATTGTATGACCAGAATCCATTCAGTAGAATCCTGTCAATATTACAGTCATTTTAACAGATAATTCTTATTCTCTAGCTTTATCTTTGAAAAAAGAGCAAAGAGAATTTTCAAGTAAAGATAAATCAGCAAAAATCGTACTCTTATTCAGTAAATGTTAGTATCATAATTCTATAATCATTTGCTTTATAATTTTTTATTTTGTAGTTGAGAATATGTTTAAAATCATGAATTCAATGATTTCTATTTTATCATTTAGTTCTTTTGAATACACTTTTTCGAGTTGTGCAACCACTCCCACCCTTCAGTTTTCCCTTCACCATTAACATACACTCAC
The DNA here is from genome assembly GCA_004026705.1 of Nesogale talazaci. Taxonomy (NCBI): domain Eukaryota; kingdom Metazoa; phylum Chordata; class Mammalia; order Afrosoricida; family Tenrecidae; genus Nesogale; species Nesogale talazaci. The sequence continues at coordinate 13,128 of PVJH01007028.1, read as the reverse complement.
TCCCTCTAAGGTTCCAATCTAACCTTACACATTGATCATATAGAAAGTTCTTAAAATAGTATAAAACTTATAGATTCATTATAGCTAGCTCTTAAAGTAAGTAGCCTAAGACTCAAGAAAGACGTATTTTACTATTTATGCTACTATTGTTTGTTTCTAAGAAGACTCCAGAAGGTAATTTCAGTTGCAGTTAAAGATTATTCCAGAAAGTTCTCAAAATATCCATGATAATTTGAAATTCTTTTCAGCATTTTTGCCTTCTGGTAAGGGTTTGTTTTATTTTTATTTTGATCAAAATGTTCAGTAATGGGGACTGGGACTTATCCAGTTCTTCTCTTTCATAAAGGTTGCTCGTGGAGTCAATTAGCTTTATATTCATTATAGTCTTCCTATTTCTGAGACTTCCTCTGTTGTTAAAGGTAAATGGAGTTCAATGACCATGCCTAGGTTGGCTTCTTGTAAGCTCATATGCACTCAGTACTTCACAGTGAACGAGGAATAGAACAGAAGCAGTTAAAAAGTTCCCATGCCAAGAGTGCATGCAGCAGGGGGAACACACGGAGGCAACCCTTGGGAATAACAAAAATAGATGGGTCATAGAGTCTATGTGTGGCACTCCATCAGACTCGACTGGAAAAACTTGAAAAGGCCAACTAACACCGAACTATTTATAAGCTTTTCCATTTTTGTCAGTGATTTTCTTGTTGTTATTGTCACTTTGTGTTTCCTTTTTGCTGCTGTTATTATGTCTTTGTTGGTTTTGACGTTGATGTTTTATTTGGCTTAGCCTGACTTTTGCACTTATTAATGTATCTATATATCTATCTAGGTAAGATAAATGGGATAAATAATTCAGAAATGAAAAGAACTGGACAATATTTCCAGGGGAATATGGGAGAAAGGGAGGTGGGAGAAAGAAAATGAGCGGGGGTGAGGCAATCCAGGGACAATTGAACAATGGACTAAACTAAATGGAAGGAAGATCATAGTATGTCTGGTGGGCTCAAACAAGGGCAATTTAGCAGCCAGGAATTACTAAACCCAAATGAAGGCTGAACATGATGGTGGGACCAGAGGAAAGTGATAAAGGAAATAGAGTAAAGAACCAGGAGGTGAAGGACATTTATGAAAGTCTAAATATATGCCTATATTTACATATGTAAATATATATAATGAAAGGGGAATAGAACTAGGTACTCATATCTATATGTTAGTAATTAAGGTTCCAGATAGCACTGGGCCTCAACTTAAGTACTCCCTTAACACAAGGACACTTTGATTTAACAATCTGGCATTCAGTGATGCTCACCTTCCCAAGAGATCACTGTAAAAATAAAATGAGTGCATAAGAAAATGTGGTGAAGAAAGTTGATGGTGCCCAGCTCTCAAAAGATGTAGCATCTGCGGTCTTATAGACTTGAAAATAAACATGTGGCTCTCCTCTAGCTCAGAAGCAACAAAACTCCCTTGGAATAAGAACACCTGCCAGTGTGACCATGAGGTTTGATCAGATCAGGTATCAGCCATCTAAGAGCCAGAATAAAACCATACCCAAACATGAATGGGAGTGGTGGTGGCAGAGAGTAGAGATCCAATTCCTCACAGAGGAAGAGATGAGCCTGGCAGGTACTCACAACTTTCATGCAGCTCTTTGGTATTTCCTTCACCTCACTCTCATGACCTCAGTTCTACCTTAGAACTCAGATTAGACCAGAACATGCACACTGCTACAGACAGGAGCCCACAACACATGGAATTCAGGAACAACAAAATCCCTCAGGGACAACAAGGAGAGTAGACATACCGGGAGGATTCGGGAGAGTGGGGGAGAAAGGAAGAATTGATCACAAGAATCCACACTATAGCCCCCTCCTTGGAGGACGAATAATGGAAAAGTGAGTGAAGGGCAATGAAGGATAATGTAAGATGGAAAAAAATAATCTATAAATTATCAAGGTTTTGTGAGGAAGAGTGGGGGGGGCGAGAAATGTGGAGCTGATATCAAGGGCTCAAGTGGGAAGAAAATGTTTGGAGAATCCTGATGTTGACATATGTGCAACTGTGCTTGACACATTGGAGGAATGTGTGGCTTGTGATAAGAGAGGTAAGAGCCCCCAATAAAAGTATTTTAAAAATTACAAGGAGACGGAGCAGCAAACAAAAACATTTAGAAGAAAAAACAGCCAGTGTCTTTTAAACAATTGAAAAAAATCTGTAATCATTAATACAAAAATATCAAAATTCCAAGAAAGAACCTATATATAACCACAATGTGTTTATGAAAAAAATCCATGTTAAAAGGAGGATTAGTCTGCACAGGCATTTTAAAAGTATTTTTTCATATCCAATGATCAGCTTACAAATAAATAAAGTATAACTTAATGTTCCTGAAAACATATGCCATTATATCATTTAGCTCTTCCTTAAAAAGCATACTGGAGCATAATACCCAGGTATTAAGAGAAAACCTAATGTGCTTCTTGTTTGAGACTAGCCAGACCAAATTCACTGCCCTTGGTCAATACTGCCTCACACGGACCCTCTTTCAGTGTGGGAGACCGTGCCTGTGTACAGAATAAGAAGTCCCAGTCATTTTCCCATGGATCTGCTGGTGGTTTAAGAATGCCAGCTCTGAGGATTGTAGCCTAAGACCGCTATGAATAAAATTAGTAATATAATATACATGCTCTTTTTGAACATAGTCACTTTTATATGTATATACATAGGAAGAGAATAGTTAGTTCATAGATTAAACATTTACATAAATCTAACAGATACTGTTAAAAGTTTTCCAAAGCAGGTGAAGCAATCTCCATTTGCATAGACTATGAAAGTTGTATTTGCTTTTCAACTTCTCAACATTAAGTATTTCTAGTTTTCTTAAATTGTGCAGGGATTTCACATTAAGATTTCAACTTGCATTTCCCAGGTGTGGAGATTCATTTTGATATTTTAATCTGATAATTAGTTTATTTGATTATGCATTATCCAGTTAATTTTTTGATTATATATAATTTTTCAATTTTCAACTTGGGTTCTTAATTATTTTGTAATAATCGATTTGGAAGATTTCTTATTTTGAATAGATGCCCTTTGTTAAATACTTTTATTTCAAATATCTTCTCCAAAATCATCTACTTTCAATAACAAGAAATTTTAATTCTAAAGATGTTCAATTGAACTTTGCTATGCCTTCATAGTAAATCTCAAAATATAATAAATTTCTCCACCACTGAAGATCTTCAGTTAAACACCATGTATTTAGTTTGCATTTATATACAAATTGTAGAATTTTATTTCTCTTTAAAAGAGGTAATACCTGTTTTCTAAATTTTCAGTGGAGTCACATTTAAGCTGTGAAGACATGAATGTTTTAATAAGATGAATCACATTTACACTGTGAAGGAAGGAATATTTTAATAAGCTGAATCTTGAGCAAGAAATATCTTGTCTATAAATTGTTTTAAATTTTCTTTAGCAATCCTTTGTAATTTTCAATGTTGACAACTTTTATTATGTTCATTTGTCTTATGTACAAATATGTAAGTGACCTTGAATTTGTGATACTGTAGTAAATAAAATGTGCCCATTAGGGTTTCCTACTGCTTGAAATTTTTGAGTTATTGAACACATACATTTATGATTTCCATCAATGTTATATTTTTTCCTTGCTAGTATTTGTTCAAATATGTATTCTGGCTCTATCACTTACCCCTTGTTAAAATCTAACTGCATGTATGGTCTGTGTTTTAACTGTTTCATATCTTTCTCCTGTGCTGTTTTGCTTTTCCATGCTTTTCATATTGTTTTACATATTTTCTTATATACTGCCATTCATTGTTGGGCTTCTGAGTTACTTTGTCCTAATGATTGTTGAACTTCAATTTTAAGTTTATAATTTTCATTTTCATTTGATAGATGAGCTACTTATATTGATCATCTTGATGTTTTATTTTAAATATTTATAATTTCTTTAATTTAGCTATTATAGTTATTTTGAATGATGATTCATGTAGCTCAGCTATATATTTAGTCATCACAATCATATCTATACTCTACTGGAACCTAGATTCCAGCATTTTCTTAACCATGTATGATTATTATTTTTTGCTAAATGGTTTAGTTCCCCATATTTTATATGTACAATTTAAGAGTCAACTAAGTAAATGAGGGGAAATATCATGAGAAACTTTTAGGTAGTTTTCTCTGCTATTCTAAACTACAGCAAATAAGATCTCGGTTTCTTTCAAATGAAACACCACTTCCAAACTGCAGTTATTTAGAATGCATACTGAGGCAAAAACTCAGTGTGAATGTGAATTTCTCTTACTATGCCTTTGTCTCAAGGTTGGTGCAGTGAAAATTTGTGGGCCTAATTTGAGTAACTCTAGTAATTATTTGGCTTGGAGACAAACAGATACCGGGAACTTCGAAAGCAAACATGGAATCAAAATCCAATAGAATTTTTCCTCAAAAGTTTTGACGTGCACTTGAATAGCCATCCTTACCCGGTTGCTTTATTATTTTGAAGGAATGCAAAGGCATCACAAACAACATAATCTTCAGAAGTCAGCTGACATTTTCCTAATTTGTATAAAGAAAAACAATGTAAGTAGCAATTCTAAGTACATTATTTCATATAATTCAGTTATTATTGAATGTCAAAAATAAAATAAAAACTAAAAACTAAATAGCATTTTGTATTCTAGAAATAAGACTCAAAGCCATTCACTAACACTCATCTTATGTGATATCAAATTAATATATTCATTTATTAATCAATATATATCTATATATAACCTACAAGAAAGAATTAAATTCTGGATTAGTACAAAGCAATGAGAACAAGCTGATCAATTGAATTATTATATGGTTAAATTTCATTCATTCTATTCTGGGGAAAGATATTCAAAAATTATTTTAAAGACACTAAAACACAAAACTCACTGCCTTGAATCTATGCCAATTCATAGAAATCCCACAGGTCAGGGTAGAACTGTCCTTGTGGGTTCCCCAGACTATTGCTCTATTTTTCTACAAAAAGATATGGAAAATTCAAGTAAATATACATTCTAGAACAATGACAATCCAAAGCAGAAGGACAGAAACAAGCAGAATAAAAAGAGATGGGGTGAGGAAAGAAGGAAGGAAGGAAGACACACACAAAAATAGTGAATTGGGGAAAGACAAAATGATTTCAAATTGTAAAGTTATCTCTCAAACAGGAAGAAAATCATTTTTAAATCTGTTCTATAGTGCATTGACCCAATGTATAACAGAAGGAAACACTTTCCAGCCCTATATCAGCTGCACAATTGTTCTTATGTTTGAGCCCATTTATGAGAACACTTTTATTAATCCATCTTGTCTCTTTTTAATTGCTTCTCTTCAAAGTAAGTCCTTCCCTGTGACCTAATCTCTTCTGATCACATACCCAAAGTACTTGAGGCAAGTTTTGTCATCTTTGCCTCTAATTCATCAAAAACAGGTTGGTTTGTCCTTTTAGCCATCCAAAGTAGGTGTGATATTCTTTTCCAACACCACATTTCAAATGCATTGATTCTACTCTGATCTTCATTATTAGTTTCCAACTTTCACATGCTTAGTAAACAATTGAAAATACTGTGGCTTGGGGCAGGTACACCTTAATCCTCAAAGTAACATCCAGGTTTTTGCACACCATAAAGAAGTGTTGTGCAGCAGATTAAACAAGGCAATGTGTTATTTGATGTCTTTATTACTGCTTCCCTGGGCACTGATTATGGAACCAAGCAAAAAATTCTTGTAAAAATGAAATTAAAAGATAATAAATGTTTCAGATGATATCACTGCAAATTACTAGAAAAGGTGAATCTGACACAAAGGAAGATATTAATGTGCTTTTTGCCTATCAGTTTTACTCATGCAGGTATAGAGAACAGGATCACAATTAATGGAAACAGAATTATTTATTGAATTAAGAATTTCTTTGGATAAGGACTTGATACCATCATAAACTTGAAATACCACTTAAATTCCAGGCAAATAATTTCATTTTGTGCCCCACCTTAAGATGTACAGTGTGTGTGTGTGGGGGGAGGGGTGAGCCCCGGTGGTATAGTGGTTGAGTGAGGGACTGTGGTCCACTGGCTTGGCAGTTCAAATCCAGCAGCAGCTCTCCAGGAGCAAGACTGAGCCTCCTACTCCCACCAGAGGGCGGTGATGCCCCCCCCCCCAAAAAAAGAAAGATGTGCAATGGGGAGAAAACAATTGCAAACAAAACGAACAAACTGACAAATACATGGCTAGATTTCTTTAAGATAATTTGAAAAATTTTGGTAGGCTATTGAGCAGTATAAGTTGCTATGCAGAAGTTTGCATTTAGAAGTTTTATATTGGTGTGAATAGTCTGTTTATAATAAGTTTTTTTTTTCACTTTCAGGGTCATCAATTCAAAGCTGAATTTTAACAGTTTAAGAAAAGATCCCAGGCATTTATTTACAGTATTGTGCAAGAGTACTGATCCTTAAAGACAGAAGTGAAGGAAACAAAAACACAGCCTTCAGAGTGGAGTATGGGAAATTCTTGATTTCAAATATTTTCTGCTGTCACTGTTGTAGTTGTTAGTTGCTGTGAAGTTGGCTGAATCACAGCTACTCTGCTGTGTCAGTCCGCGGTGACTAGAGACAAACCCAGAGGCACACACATGTCTAAGAGAGAGCTTTATATCAAAAAGCAGTTGTAGAAAACATTCCGTCCAGTCCAGATCAAGGTCATAAGTTCTATATTAGCCCCTACATCTGATACAGGTCAAAGAATCACTCTTCAGACTTACACGGCTCATGAAATGATGCAAAATAATAACAAGTCAGGGGGTACAAAGTCTTGTGGGTCCAAAGGCGGTAGACCCATTTCTAGGGCTCTGGCTGCCATCATCATGGATCCATAAGACTTTTGAATAGGAAGGTGAAGTAAACAGGAAGTGTGTGGCCTGCTTCCATGGGAAAGAGAGGAAGTTCCCAAAATCCTCATGAGAAGGCCATGCCCACAAAGAAGATCATGCCCACAAGGAGACATCATCAGAGTGAGACCGGATTGGCAGACTAGACTCAACCCCTTCACTTTTAATAACCTCAAGCTGATAAGAGATTATGTAACTATCACACCTCTATACAACGGAATAACACTGCCCTGTTCTGCAATATTCGCTATGTAAGATTTTTCTTGATTTTAATTAATGTTTATAAATAAATTTGGTTTATTCCTTTTCTTTTTAAAGGAGAGACTCCTTTAGAGTAATAATAAATTGCTTGATTAAGTTCACGGGTAGTCATTTGGAAATATGCTTTTTATTATCAGCCATAACTAAATAAAGCTTTAGTACAAAATATGATTTTATGCCTTTTTGTTATGCATCTAGTAGCTTTTGAATGTCTGCTGTGTGTAACTATATAGCAAAGTATAAAGCTATGACTACATCAAAAGATTATTAATGATATCATTTAAATGGTTTAGATTGGTATTTGTCTTAATGATTTCAATGCTCTTCCATTCAATTGCTCAAACTGTACTATTGCTATGTAGAACTTTATGTGAAAAGTAAAATTGTACCATTCAAAATAAGAAGTATATGTTATGCTTTATTTCAAAGAGAATACAACCTACTAACAATGAGTAATCAAATAAATATAGTTTACAGATGATTTATGTCAACAAGGGTATTAGAGTGCTCTGATTTCCATCATAGCTGTGCATGTGTGTGTGTGTGTGTGTGTGTGTGTGTGTTTTCCTTCTGAACTTTCAGTACTTGTCAGTCAGTTTGTTATCCTGAGGGAGCTGTGTGCTGCTGGGAGTTATTGCACCGGTATTGTAAATGCCAGCAGAGTTACTCAAAGTAGACAGGTTTGGGGGGAAGATTCCAGACTAAGGAAAAAGAAAATGGACTGAGCATCCCACCTCGGAGGAAGTAGCCTCTCAACTCCGTATGGATACTTCTCAAGCTTTGGCAGACATGGAAAGCCTAAGGAATGCAAGCAGAGCATTATTAAAAATTGCTGGAAAATGGACTGCTCAGGTCTGAAGCACTCAAATTGTGACTTTGTAGGAGTATTTTTTGCAGAATGGAGTTGAGCATTCATTATGACATGAATGGAATAAACCTTGTGTGTGTGTGTGTGTGGGGGGGTATTCAGGACCTTAATAGGACATGATTCAGATTAAAGAAAAAGAGTTGCAAAACTCTACTAAAAATCTGAACATATATACTACATATATACTACAAATCCAGAAGACATCAGGCAGGGTAAGATATGACAAAATAATATTATTTATAAAATATCAAGGGTTAGGGGCTGAGCCCCGGTGGCATACTGGTTGAGTGTGGGACTGTGGCCCATTGACTTGGCGGTTCAAATCTAGCAGCAGTTCCCTGGGAGCAAGGCTGGGTAGCTCCCACAACCACCAGAGGGCAGTGATGCCCCCCAAAATATCAAGGGCATTGAAGGAGGGGTGAATGGGGAGGGTGGTAAATATGAAAAGCTTATGTCAGGGGCTCAAGTAGAAAAGCAAATATTTGGAGAATGATGAAGGCAGCAGGCATGCAAATGCTTGTCACAATATATGTGTGTGTGGATTGTAATAAGCCATGTATGTGTCCCCAGTAAAGTGATTAAAATAAGATAAAATTGAATGCATGAAGATCAATATTCTAGTGAGCTGAAATAGACTGAAATTAGCCAAACTGAATCATGAAATCACACAATTTTCTATGCTGGGAATAGCACAATCAAAGGGAACAGATTTGTACATCTTGTCAAAAATACATAGCAAAATGCCTTATGAAGCACAATTTTGCTATGATAGAATTATATCTATCTGTCTTTAAGAGAATTTGATCCGTACAATTGTCATTTTCTTTACGAGAATTTGATCCATACAATTGTCATTTAAATTGATACCAGAAAATGTAATAATGACAAAATTGGATAATTATACCAACGACTCCAGTTGCAAAGTGATTAAATATGAAATCAAGATGCATTGATAATTACTGGTGATTGGAATTAAAAGCTAAAAACAAAAAGCAAAGGAAATCATTGGAACCCATGTATTTTTGATAGAAACAAAGATGGGAATTGCATGACATTGTTTTTCAAGACCAACAGGTTGTTTGTAAATAATGCATTTTTTAAAACGACAAAGATGACTATACATAAGGACATCTCCAGATGAAATACACACAAATCAAAGGGAATGCATCCATGGGACAAAATTCTGGAGAAGCTCAGTCTTAGCAGGAAAAGCAGATGAAGAACTGACTGGGATAGAACATCAATTGCTCCTATGTAAATTTAGGATACCACTGAAGAAAAGGCAAACAAATCCAAGAGATCTATATCCCACCTGAATTTTTAGAACATCTCAAGAAGAGATTTGACACACTGGACAATAGTGACAAAATATTTGATGGGAGGACATCAAGAACATTATTCATGGAGAAAGAAATCAGTCATTAAAAAGACAGGGAAAAATAAAAGAACAAAGTGGAAATCAGAAGAGACTCTGACATTTTCTCTTAATCATAGGGCAATTAAAGCAAATGGAAGAAATAATAGCGTCAAATAACTGAATAGAAAAATTTAAAGGGAAACTGGATAAGAAAAAGCAAAATATTATAATGAAAATGTAAAGACCTAGAGTTGGAACAAAAAAAGTGTAGGATATTTCCAGCATATGTTAAACTCAAAGAATGCAAGATAAAAATTCAAGTTTCAAAATGAATTCAAGTTTAAAAAGAAGCTTTATATTTCTTGTCAAAAATTCATAGCAAAATCCAGTCTGAAGTACAATTCTGCTATGATAAAATTATATCTATCTGTCTTCAAGGAAATTTGATCAATACAATTTTCATTCAAATTTATACCACAAACGTTAATAATGAAAAAATTGGAGAATTATACCAAGGACTCCAGTTGCAAATTGATCAATCATGAAATGAATGAATAAGTCTTTCAATATTGAAGGACTCTATGGGCAAAATATGTAATGATGTAGGGAACATAAAAGAAGGAATATATAGACACTGTACCAAAAAGAACTGCTTGACATTTCACCAATTCAGGAATTAGCATATGAGCAAGAGCCAATGATGCTGAATGAAGAAGTTCCAGCTGCACTGAAGGCATTGGCCAAGAGCAAGACTTCAGGAATAGATGGGTGCTAATTGAAATATTTCCCCAAACTGATTGAAGCACTTAATATTATATACCAGGAAATTTGGAAGACAGCTACTTGACAAACTGACTGGAAGAGATCCATATTTGTTTTCTTTGTTTTGTTTTTCAATAATTTTATTGGGGGCTCCTACAGCTCTTATAACATTCAATACATCATTTCCATTCCAAAGAAAAGTGACCCAAGAAGATGCTCAAATTAATGAAAAACATCAATGATATTGAAAATCAATAACATTTTGTTTAAGATCATTAAGGAGCAGTTGCAACAGTACAAGTACAGGGAGCTCCCAGAGTTCCAGGCTAGACTCAGAAGAGGATATGGAACAAGGAATATATATCAATATATATAAAGGAACATATATATATATATATATCATTACTGATGTCAGATGTTGACTCAAAGCAATAAATACCAGGAAAATGTTTGCTTATATTTTTATTGACTATGCTAAGACATTTGTCTGTGTGGATCATAGCCAACTCTGTATAGCCTTGAGAAGAATGAGAATTCCAGAATACTTCACTGTATTCACATAGGCTGTGCACATGGGTCCAGTGGAAGTTATCTAAATAGAAAAAGGGAATACTACATGATTTAATATAAGGAATGATGTGTGACAGGATTGTAACCACTCATCATCTGTATTCAATCTGTTTGCAGAGCCAATAATCATGGAAGTTTGATTATACTAAGAATGTGGTGTCAGGATTGGAGAAAACTTTATTAACAAACCTTACTTGCTGAAAGAGAGGGCAACGTGAAGCATTGGCTGATGAATATAGAAGATTGAAGCCTATTGCATGGATTACAGCTTTCTATCAAAAAGACCAAAATTCTCATAACTGGGCTCATAGGCAACATAATGATAATTGGATGTAAGATCAGAGTTGATTTTGTCTTGTTAGAATGTGCAATCAATGTTCATGGAACAGCTGTCAAGAAACCAAAGATATATTACAATTGGTAAATCTGCTGCACAAGACTTCTTTAGAGTTTTCAAAATCAAGGGTGTTATTTTGAGGACTGAAGTGTGTCTGATCCCTGCTTTGGCATTCTCCAGTGCCTCTATCATATGCATGTGAAAGTTGAGCACTGAATAAAGCAGACTGAGGAAGAGTCAATGCATCTGAATTGTGGTGCTGATGCAAAATATTTAAAGCACCATGGATTGCTAAAAGAACAAACTAATTTGTCTTAGAAGATGTAGGGCCAGAGTGCTTATTAGAAGCAACAAGGCAAGACTATTTTATATGTGTTGGACATGTTGTCAGGAGAGAACAGTCCCTGGAGCAGGACATCACATGTGATAAAATGGAGGGGCAGCAATAAAAAGTGAAAGTCTTCAACCAGATGGATTGCATGGCTGCAGCAATGAGATCAATCCTAGTAATATTGAGAAGGATATTACCATTTTCACAGCATTATCCAATGTTGAGTCCTATTGTAAATAGGGTTCCTTCAGGTCAGAACCTATCAACAACAACAACAACTGAATTTTACTTTGTAGGCTAAGGTGTTTGTTAGAAAGATGTTTAATACTTCCTTCTAGGTGAGATGAGCGTAATTTCCCACTGTCTTAAGCTAGATTATCGAGAGAAGCAAAACTAGTGAAGGTGAAATACTGGTTATGTTTATGCTTATGCTTGCATTAAATATATATGTATGTATGTGTATGTGTGTGTATGTATTTATATAAAGAACATGAGTCACATGCGTGTAGAAACAGGAAAGTCACAACTGCAAGCAGATTTCAATTCTTTCAGTCAGATGTTAGACTTGACACGTCCCTTTAGTGGCATATCTGTGGCACCTGATGAACCCGTGATCTGCAGGAGGACGATAGGCAGAGACTACAGAGGTGAATTAATTCAATATTGCCAGGTCAGATCACAGAATGCTGCAAGCAATATAGCAATCCACATTCTCAAGCTCAAAAGATCAGAGAGAGAAGAACCAGATGTAGAATATAGACTTTGATAAAAGCCAGCAAGATTTTCCAAAGCATTGACTAATATTGTATGCAGATCACATCTGCTAGGAAACTTGGGTTCAATTGATTGGATCAAGGCTGTGATCTAAGTAAGGTTGTGCATCACATTACAATCTTCTTACAGGTGTCTACTTATAGCATAACCCTTTATGATGGGGATTGCATTGATTCCAGTTACATCATGGGGGATTACAAATCTTGATTTCCAAATCAATGAAAATCCTGACCTAGACAAGTTGATACAAAACCTAAAACTCACAATGAACTTTCAGGAAACTTAAAGATTAATATTTATATTAAGTTTTATATTAGACCATTGATCCAGAGTGCCCTTTGATTATTACATCATGACTTAAGAAATCTGATGCCAACTCTTTCAAATGACAATAAAGCAAAACTTCAAAATTAAAAAAATTCACTGTTTCAAATCTATATCCAAACATACTGGGTAAAAGAAAAGAGAGAATTCATATTAAGAAGGGGAACTAAATTTCTCCTAAAATTGATGCAAGTAGTTGAAATTTCTTAGATTTTTTTCCAATATCTAGTTTTATTTGCATAGACTCAATCTAATCACATTGCTATAAAATACAATATCAGATATTTTAGAGAAAAAAATTATTCTGGTCTGGTAATCTGGTTATAAGTTTATAGAAACTGTAATTGCCCTGGAGAAAACTTTGATAAACAGAAGAGCTCATATGAATCCCAGTGCCTCTCATGATTAGCTCTTGTACTAAATGGTCCTTTTAATCTCAATATTTCCAGGGTAACTGTGTGTGGTGTAGTGATAAATACGGAGGCACCACCTGCAAATAACATCTCTTTAAGGTCATTTTCTCTTGTTGTATTGTGATGTTGATGTGTGTGACTGTCATTCTTGAGGCCATCTGTTTATAGGTGAATGAGCTATGTGCACTACT
>PVJH01007027.1:0-95975 GCA_004026705.1 Nesogale talazaci | reverse complement strand
TTTAATCATTTTATTGGGGGCTCATACAATTCTTCTCACAATCCATACATACATTCATTGTGTCAAACACATTTGTACACTTGCTGCCGTCATCGTTCTCAAAACATTTTCTTTCTACTTGAGCCCTTGGTATCAGCTCCTTATCCCACCTCCCTCCATTATGAACCCTTGATCATTTATAAATGATTATTATTTTTTCATGTCTTACACTGTCCAATGTCTCCCTTGAGATGCTTTTCTGTTGTCCGACCCCCAAGGAGTGGGTTATATGTACATCATTGTAATCGTTCCCCATTCTCCCCTCCTTAGCCTTTCCCTCCTGGCATCACTACTTTCATAATTGGTCCTCAGGAGTTTATCAGTCCTGGGATTCACTGTTTTTTCAGCTCTGATCTGTGCCATTGTACAGCCTCTGGTCTAGCTGGATTTGTAAGGTAGAATTGGGATCATTATAGTGGGGGGGGGGCGGCGGGGAAGAAGCATTAAAGAACTAAAGGAAAGTTGAGTGCTATACTGCACCCTGACTGGTTCGTCTCCTCCCAAAGACCCTTCCGTAAGGTAAAGTGACCAGATTTTAAGCAGGACACCATTGACCTGGGAGTGGGGGGAGGGGGGGTGTTTCTTGATTAAAATTTTGGTCTATATGGAGCAACAAAAATTTTCATAGAACGTGAAAATAGCATTGTAATATATTTAATTTTAAAACGCCATGGGATGTTATTAAATTGTTAAAAAGTGGGATGTTTGGTCACCTTACTGTAAGGGGATGTACAGTTCTCTACAGCTGGATTTTGAGTCTCCACCCTATGCTCCACCTCATTGACATTGATAAGATTTTTTTGTTCTTTGATACCTGATCCTGGCAATGATCACACAGGCCGGGGTGCTTCTTCCAGGTGGGCTTTGTTGCTTCTCATCTAGAAGATCACTTGTTTATCTTTAAGCCTTTAAGACCCTAGACGCTATATCTTTTGATAGCCAGACACCTTGAGCTTTCTTCACCACATTTGCTTATGCATCCGCTTTGCCTTCAATGACTGTGTTGGGTAGGTGAGCATCATGCAATGCCAGTTTAAATAGAACAAAGCGTTCTTGCATTGAGGGAGTACTTGAGTAGAGGCCCAATGTCCATCTGCTACCTTAATACTAGACCTATAAATATATGCACATAGATCTATTTCCCCACCATCATATGTAAATATATTTATATATTATATAAATACATGCCTGTATTTAGACCTCTATAAATGCCCTTTGCCTCCTAGTTCTTTCCTCTTCTTCTGCTATCATGTTCAGCCTTCATTTGGGTTTCAGTAATCCTTCTCAGTTACATTGCCTTTGATCAAGCACTGTCAGGCCTCCTACACCCTCCTCACTATCGATTTTGGGTCACTTATTGTTCCCTTGTTCCTGGGATTAACACCTACTTCCTTTTCCCCACGTTCCCCTCTCCCATGTGCCCCTAGAATATCAGTCCCCTTGTTTTCTCCTCCAGCTTGTTTACCCTATCTTGTCTAAGACCTGCAGATACAATAACATGCACAAAAACAAGACAGAGCAAAACAAAGCAACAAAAGAAAACAAAACAACAATAAAGGAAAAGCCTGTAAATAGTTCAAGGTCTGCTTGTTGACCTGTAGGAGTGTTTTCCCGTCTTGATGGGTTGCCACGTCCTGACCCAAAGTCTACTTTTGGTATTCCCTCTGGACTTTGTTGCTCTGTTCCCCTTTGCTGTTCTGTTGTACACCTTTAGTGTTTCACTTCAGTGTGATGGGTCAGATCTGTTGCAACTCCCACGCTGTGTCTCCAGTGTGGTCCCCCACAGCACCATGCGTTAGTGAGGGGTCTCATGTCTCATACTAGAGCCAGCAATATGATCCTCTCTGTGCATTGCCTGCTCTGCATGGGAATATCATACTCGGGGGCATGGTGGGTCAGGATGTACTCCACTCTCTCTTCCTCTCCTCCTGTGTGCTCTGATCAGATATATCCCTCTCCCTGAGCTAGAGCTTCAGTGCTGTCCTCTCAAGTGAATTCTTCTGCGGGAAGGAGGAGCTGCCCATGTAGTTGGGATTGGGACCAGCCCCTCATACCTCTCTATTGGTTCCCTGCTTCGTGCCTGTATGTTGCATTCACATCTTGGAGCACCGGCTTGAAGTCTGGCCCCTCTTTCCCTGTGGAGATAGAAACAATGCATTCCACTGTCAATCTTTATGATAGCTGACAGCTTTTTCTTTCTCCCTGAGAGTAGCTGGTGGGTTTGAACTGCCTACTTTGTGATTAGCAGTCCAGCAACTAACCCACAACACCACAAGGCTTCCTTTGCATGACATATAGCAGGTGATTAATTACTGACCTTTAGGAGTATTTTTCAGTCGACTCTGATGGGTTGCCCCGTCCTGACCCAAATTCTACTTTCAACCCAGTGGTTGATTAATATGGATGATGTGAAACACTTCAAGTATCAGTTACAGAGCAGAATCGTTCATGGGCCACACTGGACCTCAGACCATACCCTGAACATCTGTCAGCCCATGTAAGGCATTTGGTTGAGGTCCAAGCCCTTAACTGTGGTCAGAGATAACAGTGGGCATTAGAAGAATTCAGACTCAAAGCCTGAGTTCCTAAGATGCTAGGCAGAACCTGAAACCTAGCACAAAATGTGACCTTAGGTCACAGTGAACTGGGTAGTACGGCTGAATGACTCAGTACTGAAGTCGTTACTCATTGTCATGTGGTCCCTTTGCTTTCCTACCCCTCAGGCCCACGACAGCCCCCACTGGTAGTTGGAGTCTGGTTACAGACTGAGCACATAAGTGAGTTTAGATAAACCTGCTGAGTGAGGGGAGATAAACCAGACCAGAGCACTTGGACTCAGGGTTTACTAACTCCTTTACAGGGAGAAGTTGGAGAGTCTGCCCTGACTTCCTTTGTTTTGCATCATGCCTCACAGAATCCAGTGATTGCTCCGTGGGGTGCTGGCCCGCTTAGTGCTTCTCATTCTGAGCCACAGGAAGTACCTCATACCAGCTCATAGGGAAACTCCAAAGAGTCAGCAGGGAGAAACTCAATCACAGATGAAAATGATTGTGCTCACCATTCATCTCGACTCTGTTTTTCTGCCTGGGGAAATAAGGACACATTTGGCTCTGAGACATTAGTTGCACAGAATGTACTTTAACTGTTCCCTTCCATATCTGGGGCTGTGCGGCTGTATCACTGGTTTCAATCAAGAAAAGAACTATGAGTTATTCGTTCGGTGATCTTACTGGACATAACTGCCTCTCTTATGAGTTTGTAAGACAGAATCCCTCTCCCTCATTTCAACTGGAACTCAAGGAAGGGCCCCATTTGTTTCAGGGTATCTGGTGGGAAGTAACCTGGAATTTTAGAATTATCCTACACTTTTTGTGATTTTAAAGTAATATGTATTGTGGAGATTTTTTGCTTGTGTATCAAAAATAATAACTATTATAGAGGGTTAAACCCTGAGTGCGGGACTGCAGCCTACTGGCTTGGTGGCTCTAATCCAGCAACAGCTTTCCAGGAGCAAGGCTGGGCCTCCTACTCCTACCAGAGGGCAGTGATTCAAAAAAAAAAAAAAAACTAGAGAGTTTTTAAGATGTAGGTAGAGTCCAAATTAAGCATGGAACATCTTGTTATACCAAAAAGGTTTCCCCAAAAGTAAGAAAGTGCTGGGAAAAAAGAAGACTCTTGTCAAAAAGGATACAGAAGTTAGCTTGAAACAGTTCCTGCTCAACAAATTTGGATGTCAGTATAAATAATAGTAATGGATTCTGATCCATTGAAGCCCTCGTAGTACAGGGGTATGGGGTGCACTGGATTCACCAGCCACTTTGAAGAAGCAGGATGGGGCTTTCTGCTCCCATAAAGACGCACAGCGTCAAAAGCCACAGGGGCAGCTCTGTTCTGTCCTTTGGCATTGGAATTGACTCCATGACATTGGATTCTGATATAACTTATTGAACAAAATAGATCTTTATGAGTTTGGAGTGGTATAAATAGATGAATAAATGAGAGAAGGGAGAGTGCTTCCTCATGGGAGAGTGACAACTAATAAATATAGAAGTGATTGATGATGGTGTTGTCCAATCTTCAGTAGACACTGTCTTAGTTAAATTGTGATCCTATATGAGTCAGTATGAACTTGGCAGTGAGTTTGGTTTTGATATGACTCTAAGTGGATGACATTAGTAAACAAGTTTGTTTTCTCATGGCTTACAGGCTATGAGCACTGCCACCTCCAATGGGAGGCTTTTTCTCTCTGGAGGAAGGTCCTTGTCTGTTCAGCTTAGGGTTCTTGATTCTTTGGAACCAACTGTGTCTTGGAATCTCTCTTATCCCATCTTTGCTTCTGTGGTTTGCTTATTTGACTCAACACACACCCTAGACTGTCCTTGCCTTGATAACATTATAAAGATAACCCATTCCCCAGTGGGATTATAACCACAGATGTGGTATTCTTAAGCGCTTTCCAGTATCTTCTTACTCATTGGGACCCTATGCACAACAGAAACTGCCCAGCCCCACTGTCTCCTCACAACCCTTGCTATGTTCCTGCAGCCACTGTGTCAATCAACTTCATGAAGGGTCTCCCTTTGTGTGGCTGACCTTCTACTTTACCAAGCAGGATGTCCTTCAAGAACGGGTCCCTCATGCTAACATGTATAGAATACATGGAATGAAGTCACAACATCCTCACTCCCAGGGGCCTCCTACTGGTTGTTTATCCACCTAACAGACAGGTGTGCTCTTCTAGCGTTCTACGATGCAGTCAGTATTCTTCACAGTACCATAATCCAAGTGCATCCATTCTTCCTTCGCCTTTCTTAGGTATCATTCACCTTTCTCGTGCATATGAAGACATTGAAAAGACCAGGTTGGGGTCAGGCATGCTTTAGTCCTCAAGTGACATCTTTGCATTTTAAAACTTTAAAGAGGTCTTTTGCAGCATGTTTGCCCAATACAAATCCCCCGATTTCTTTACTGCTGCTTCGATGGACGTTAACTGTTATCCAAGTCTTTTGCCAACTTCAATCATTTCCTCATTTATCATGATGGATCTATTTGGTCCATTTGTGAGAATTTTGGGGGGTTTTGATGTTGAGGAGTGATCTCTACCGAGGACTGGTTTTTTTATCCTGATCAGTAAGTGGAAGTTGTTCATGAGTCTTCCTGATGCCTCGTTGTTTTCCATGTAGTCCAGTTTCTCCGGGATCTGCTCAGTCTACAGGTTGAATAAGTACAGTGCAAGGATAGAACCCCTGATGGACCCTGTCCCTGATTTTAAATGACTTAAGATCCCTTGGTCTGGGGACAGAGCCTGAGCACAAGCACAATTAAGTGTTCTGGAATTCCCATTCTTAGTTTTGTTAAACTTAATTTTTTTTTAATGATTCACCCAGCTGAATGCTTTTACATAGTCAACAAAACAGAGAAACCCATTTTTCTTATACTCTCTTTCTAGCCAAGATGCATCTGATGTCAGCATGAACTCTCTTGTCCCATGTTTTCTTCTAAATCTAGTTTAATTTATGACAGCTCCATAATAATATACTCCTGTAACCATTTTTAAATCATTTATTGTGTTATAATTTCCACACCTTTGGATCACCTTTCTTTGAAGTAGGCACAAATATAGAATTCTTCCAGTTGGATGTCATTGACAAATGAGCAATGTCAGGTTTACATTCGTTTGTTAAAACATCTCAATTGGTTATCTTGTTAATTCCCAGAGCCATGATTTTTATCCAATATCTTAGTGCCAATATCTTAGGTCCTTCTTTAAGGACCTCCTAAAATGGTTGGATGTCAACCAATTCTTCCTGGTACAATGACTCTGTATTCCTCCATCTTCTTGGGATGCTTCCACTATCATGCAGTATTTTGCCCAATGAATCCTTCAATATTGACTCTCAATGATTAATTCTTCCTTTGAGTTCTTTAAGAAAATGCTGAGCTCCTGTAGACTTTCTAGTGCCAGGCCTTTCTTGACACAATGCATCATAATGCATTGTTTCCTCAAACGGCCCTTTGAGCTCTTCATCATGTCTTCCATTCGCTTTAGGTGCTCTCTGTCAAGTTTCGTGTGTCTTCTGCTATCCATCTTGGTATTTTTTCTTCTTGTCTTTTTGATGACCTTTTGTTTTCTTTATGCATGTTATTCTTGATGTCGTCCACAACTTGTTGGGTTTTTAATCATTAGTGTTCAGTGTGTCACATATATTCTTGAGATGAACTATAAACCCAGGTGAAATAATATACTCAATATAGCACTTTGACTGTCATGAACTTGTTCTAATTTCTTCACAGGCCTAGGGTTTAGATATTGTAATACATATTTTGGTGGATAAACCCAGTCAATAACACACTAAAACTAATGGATAGAAGTTTGATATGGAACTAGGGTATTTACATCGTCTCAAATTAACTTCCCACCAGATGTTGTTTGTTTTTTAAGTGGCAAGGGGGGAAAACATAACCTTAAGCCAAAGACCAAGAGATGATCGTTATTATTGTAACAAGTATCTTTCTAGTATTTTATCCATGCATATGTAACATCTTAATGACTTTCAGCTGATGAGATGCATTTTTTATAACCTGCTTTTCTCTTATAAAGTTAGATCACGATCTTCTGTATTTGGAGTTTAGTAGTTCCCAGCACATAGTACTCAATATTTGTTGAATGAATGAGATTCGCCAAACTTTTTTAAACAAAGTTGTAGTGAGTACATGTGCTTGTGCATAAAACTAACCACATTCCCACCATTGTGTCCCTCGGGCTAATTCTTGGAAGTGGAAGAGTGCAGTAAAGAATATTCAAACCCCTATTAACAATTAAAACATGGGACTGAGCCCCAGTGGTATAGTGGTTGTGCGCGGGACTGCGGCCCACTGGGTTGGAGGTTCAAATCCAGCAGCAAGGCTGGGCCTCCTACTCCCACCACCAGAGGGCAGTGAGGCCCACAAAACAAAAAAACAAACAAACCAAAAAAAAAACAATTAAAACATGGAGTGAAATTGGCCTCCAGAAAGACTTGTCAGCTTTGCTTCCCCAACAGTCCAGTGTTAAACGCATGCCTCTCCAGGTGTGTTTGAGGTGAAAGAGAACCATCAATGACGGTGCAACCCCAGAGGAAAGCCCAGCAGTTGCCAATCAGTCAATAATCGCCATCTACATTCTCTTCTCTGCGTAGAGGTTAGAATCTTTCAGGACCCAACACTAGGGGTCACTAACAGTGACCCAAGATTCCCAGTGGTTCGGTAGACTTGTTATTAATATGGAAAACTCTTGTGTTAGCCTAGGATCGGATTTGGGTTGGTGCTGTTATGGTCCTGCCTATTAGGCACCATGAACTCAAGTGGCAACTCCAGGGTCCTCTTGACAACAAAGCAACACACTAGTCCTGTGCCTTCCATCCTTGCAATGTCATGCATGAGCCCATTCCCACTACAACGCCATTCCATCTCGCAGAGGGCCTTGCTCGTCCTGACGGACCCTCTGCTCTACCACACGTGATGTCCTTCTCCAGGACCTGGCCCCTCCTGATAACATGTCCAATGTATGTGCAAAAGTCTCGCAGCCTTGACTTCCAAGAGGCATCCTGGTTGGACCTCTTTAAAACAGACTTGTTTGTTCTTCTGATCATCCCCAGTGCTTTCAGTATTCCTTGTTGGCATCATAATTTACACAGCACAGTGAGATCTCGCCTGCTCCTGTGCTATCTTCTTGTTCTTTGACATACTTGAGTACATTGTTGTGGCTGTTCTGTCAGTCCATGTCATTGAAGATTTCTTTCATTTTCATTGACAACAGCCCCTCCCCTTTTTTCTTAAAACTCTATGGATCACATACCATACATTCTCTTTACCTGTTGGAAAAGTCTATCAGCCACTACTGGCAAAGTAAACACTTGAGTGGAAATCTCATTTCTGTTTGTGGTTGGTTCGTAATAAGCACCTGTTACCAACCCAGCGCCTCCAAGAGGCCTCCTTCCATTTGGAACTCACCTACTGCGTGCTTGATAGGCGTCCTGGTGCCATAATGGATTACACATTGGACTGCTGACCCCCAGGTCAGCAGTTCAAATCCACCAGCCATTCCACAGGAGAAAAGAGGAGGCCTTATGCTTCCGGAACAAAGTACAGCCTCAGAAACTCAAAGGGACAGATCTTCTCTCTTCTGCAGCGTCCCTATGAATCCGAATCAGTTCAATGATACTGAGTTTGGATTTGGGAGACTTCGTATTTAACACACTCGAACACCTGACTCCAGTGCATTTTCACAAAATGGGCAGGGCAAGGGCTACAGGAGAGATACACACTCTACAGGCAGCTAAGCAGGTTGCCCTCTTCCTGCCGGTGCCTGGGGCAACCCTTCGCTGCTGACTGAAGCCTCTGGCTGGCGGGACTGAAGGAGAACGTTACCTCCAGATCCATCCATGCGTTATACACATTAAAGGGATCAAGAAGAGGCTAGTCGGGCTGAGCCCCGGTGGCGTAGTGGTTGTGCACGGAACTGCGGCCCACTGGGACGGAGGTTCAATTCCAGCAGTGGGGCTGGGCCTCCTATTCCCACCGCCGCCGGAGAGCCGTGATGCCAAAAAAACAAAAAAAAGAAGAAGAAGAAGAGGCTAGTCAACAGATGAGCAGTCAGTAAAACTGTAGCCTGACTTGGGTCTGCTTATGTTTTCCCTTTTGGCTTTTGCTGGCCAGCATGTTCTCTCAAGTGATGACAGTTGAGCTGATTGAGAGCCGTTAGTCAAATCCAGGAACAGTATTAACCTGTGGTTGGAAATGACTGTTAAAAGTGAGCGCCAGGCTATTCAGTTGTGGTTTTTCTTCCAGCTTCCCTTCGTGCCAGGCTTCCAGCGGGAGGAATAGAGGCTGTGGTAAAGGAAACCGTTGATAAACAAAAGAAACCAGAAACTGTCACTACGCAACAACAATTTTTTTTTTTTTTTACAGAAAAGCAGGGGGAAACAAAGGAAATTGTGCAAAGCCGTTAAGCCCGTCGAGCCTGATGGGATCATTAGGCGTGAGGGCTCGCACGGGGTGCCACGGGCACTGACTCCAATTTTCCAGGGAGAACAGGAAGGCTTTAAGCACCAAAATCCGTGCTCTCCAGCAATACTGCTGAGCGAGAAAGCGTTTCTTGAGGGAAAAGAACAACTGTAGTTTAATGGAAGTTATTTTTGTCCACTTCCTAAGGTGCTTCTTGGACCATTGAGACACAAAAGAGACTAGGAGGCCTGATCACCAGAGAGGGCTTCCAAAAGCTCGTTGGAAAAATAGATTCAAAGACAATGGAACTTTCCCACGAACTTTCCAAAGCCCCCACCTTGTGTAATCAGGAGAGTTTGCCTCCAAATGGTCTCTACTGAATTTTCAAGAACAAATGCTCAGTAACAGGGCTGCCTTTCATCACTAATCAAGAAATGCACGCTGTGAACGAGAGACACAGGATTTTGTTATCCGAAGAACTCTGGCCTGGAAGCTCTCTGCATACAATTGGATCCACCAAAGTTGGGTTTGTTCACTTGGTTTTAGTTGTTCATACACCACTAAAAAAATAACTTAAGTAAAGTTGTATCCTGTGAACAACAGAAAAAAATCCCTAAATGAATCTGTAAGAAGAGAGGAGCCTAGAGACCAGAGAAAAGAAATAAGTGGGAAAGGACACACACACAACACATGCACACGCACACACGTGCGCACGCACAGGGATAGAGACCCAGATACACACATAAGACAATAGGCTTTTTTTGAATCTTCCAAATAAATAAATACACACTTCAAAAAAGGAAAGAAAAAAAAAGGTGGGACAAAAGGACAGGAGAGAGGGAAGACAGGAGAGAGGGAGCCCAGATGGCCAGGCAGTCGTGTTCAGCTGCTCCCCAAAGAGCGGATGGTTTGAAAACCCACCCAGTGCCCTCTAGAGGATCTGGCAATTAGCTGACAAGGTTACATCCTAAAAACCATATGGGGCAACACGACTTTGTCACTTTGAATCAGAATCAACAGCAACAAGAAAAGAGACAGCAGGCGTACATTCCGGGTAGCATCCAGGAGGTCCTGAACCCGGTCCACCTGAAGCACTGGATCACCTCGTAAGAAGCAAATAGCCAGCGACTTACCAGCCCCCCCCATAGCTCGGCAGGTTTGGGATGTACTTTTTGCTTTGCTCAACTTTGACTGTTCTGAAGTTCAGGATGTGTATATTGCAAACTCTCCATAGTACTTCATATTGGATAAAGCTAGGTAAGTAGTAATGTGCACATCACTGTCACCCAGTGACTGGCTAACTCTCAGAGCCAAAAGACCTTTTCAAGCCCTCGTAAGAAAAGCATATTTAATCTGTGGGTATCTTCATTATATCTACCCACTGATTCTCTAGAAGAAAGATCTGGCAGTGAGTTTGCAAGATTGCAACCTTCTCGGGAGCCGTGGAGCAGTGACGGCCGGAGCCTTAGGCTGCTCACCTCTTGGCCAGCCCTTGAAAACAAGCCCCGGTTCCACAGGGGAAAGACGGAGCGCTTGCTGCTCCCCTAAAGAGTTGGCGTCTCAGAAACTCAGACTGCCCGTTCTTCCCTGACCTCTGGGTCGCGATGAATTGGCATGGACTCAGCAGCAGTGAGATGATATGTCAGCGGATCACTGACAGCATTCAGGCACCTCGCCCTGGAACAGACTAAGGGAATGGAAGCTCGGGAAGTGGAGCTCTCGTGGGTCACGAGTCACAGACCGTCCATTCCAGGCCCGGGAGGTGGGTCCTGCGTGTGCTGGTGGAGCCCCCTTCTCACAAAGCCAAGATTCAGGGAGGCAGAAGCCCACACATGCTCTGCAGGGTGCTTCTCTCTGGGCACTGACAGCACTCCCCAAGGCCTGGGTAAAGTTACCAGGGAGGCTCCGCCTCTGAGTGGATCGGTAACACATGGGACAGTGCAACTTTGTTCAGTAGCGGGACTGGGGCGGTGGGTTTGCTGGGGCGTGTTACTCGCTGCTCCAGCCTCAGCTGGCTGCCTGTCGCCCCAGAACTGAGGTCTTCGTAGCCATCTCCTTTTCAATGCCAGGTTGATCTTTCAGAATAATTTTTTCACTCTATTATTGATGCTTACAAAATAACAGCACCACATGCTTCTAACATATTTTGGTAAGTTGCCGGTCATGAAGAAGAGCAGTTCATTGACTGTACAAAGAAAATTTAATGAGTTGTCTGCCTTTTTACCACGTAAAGTCAAAGTAATAAAAAGGATGCATTTTGTGTTAACACAAACAATCCGAAAGTGCGTGTTGGGACTAACGTATGCAATATATGTTCTAAGACAAAGTTTGTAACACATGGGCTCACCATGCGTCAGAGTCTGCCCGGTGGCCCTCATCTGACCTTGACATTTGTGTGCTCACTTACAAAAATTATGCTACCCACAGTGCATTGTTGCGATCAGTCACCGTTGGGTAGGCTCTGACCCTGGGCGATCTCGCATGGAACAATAAATCATGCTCACCCCCCCTCGCCCCGTCTTTGCCGTCTTCCTGTGAGTCTCTTGTTGCAGCCACTGCATCAAGCAATAGAACTGTGGGGTTTCTTCATTTTCCTTGTCTCTCTCTTGCCTTTGTAACTTTCAAAGTTTTCCTTGATTCGCAAGGTATAAAATCTCACAGTCTTAAATGGTTTTTGGCACTCAACAATAGTCACCCTGTCCATGTACTCTCCAATGTTCGGTGGGATGGTGCCTAAAGAGATGTTAGCCTCTTCCCTTCTGATCTGGTTATTGACCCCGACTTAAGCACTCTCAGTCAGCTGCTGTGCGAAATGCCTTCCTCTTTTCCACTGACCCTCCACCAAGCAGGATGGCCTTCTCCAGAGACCGGCCCTTCCTGATGACGTATCGAAAGCACGTGAGATAAAGCCATGCCCTCCTCCTTTCTAATGAACATTCTGTTGTCTTCACCAGGTGTTATTTGGTCACATAATCCACAAAACCCAAACCCTTGCCTGCATGTCCATTCCAATGCCTCGCATGGCCTAGATACAAAGGAGAACTCTTCCCGAAGAGTCTCTAAGCTTGCAGATCTTGACTGTGGCAAGTTTCTCTCTCTCCCACTGTGTGTGTGTGTGTGTCGGGGGGAAGGGGGGGCCGAGTTGAATTTTTCACCACTACCAAGGCGCGACAGCAGAGCGTCCTGGACAAATTCAGTACCGAGAGAAGACTGAAAGACTCGTGTTGACTTTTTCTTGCATATTTGGACATAGTGAAATCAGGATAAGAAACCACATGGAGCGAAAAAGAGAAGATGGTAGAGTCTCTCACAAAAATGGCTAACTGGGTGAGAGTTCATTATATTTGCTGTTGGGGTAGTGGCATTGCCATTACTCCAAGGACTGATTTTGTTCCTCAGCCCCCCAAGAAATTTTAATAAAAAAATAATAACTTCTTAACTCACATGCTTCGTTTTCATAGTATTTTCATAGTCCATCTGTGGTAGAGCCAAGCAGAGCCATGATACCTGCTTTTTAGCAAATGAGCCGAGGTCGTGGGGCCTGCCGGCCTGCGTGCTCCCAGGGACCTGTTAATGAGTTACAGAGCCAGCCGGCAGCTGAAGCCGGGTCTGTGTCGCCTGCGAGATTCTCTCCATTACACCCAGCTGAACATGTCTGTCTTTGCAGGGGAATAACCAGTTGCTGTCCCATTCTGGATATTGTTAGCCATGTTACCTGACAGACCCAGCTGCCAGGGTGACTATTTTCATGCATTTCAGGGAGGTAATTTAATTGCTCTGTTCCTCAAAAGGAAGTAGCCATAAATTGTGCACCAAAAATAACGCCTTAACTGCTAAACTCTGCTTAGTAGGTGCTTTCCCAAGGATGATCCCATGCAATGAGTCATGCCTCTGCCTTCTTATTAGCACGTTAGTTTTCCCTGTACTAATCCCCCCCCCTTTTTCCTTATGGCTGCACATTAGTTCTCCCTTTACTACCCCCCCCCTTTTCCTTATGGCTGCAACCTTTCTAGCCTTCTCAGAAGTTGAGTCTTCTCACGATGAATCTAAGTCAAGCGCTAGTCCATCCCCCACAAGTAACTCTCTGTTTGCCCACACCTTCCAGCAGCAGCGTGGCAGGCTCAGCTTGAAGAGAAAAAGAGAATTAAAGGATTGGGGGAGGGGGGGACTTGCAGAACATTCGGTGTTTGGATTTGGGACTCTTCAGAGAGAGAGAGAGAGCTCTGACTCGTTAGTCTGCTGCACTCCTGAAGTCAAACAAGGAGCAAAGTAAGTTCGCCCTTGCTTTAGGAGAGCAGTCAGCATCCTGTCCTCAGACATGAGAACAGTCCTTTTCTCCAGTGTTGTACCAGCTCCATGTCCTTCCTGATAAAAACCAAGAACAGTAGACGAATGTAAGCAAATGTTTGAGCTGTCTATCAAGAAAACGCTAAAGCCTGAAAGATAAAAAGAACTTAGGGAGAGCTAAAGCAGAAGTTCTCAACCTGTGGGTCATGACCCCTTTGGGGGTCGAATGTCCCTTTCGCAGAGATCACCCAATTCATAAGAGTAGCAACATTACAGTTATGAAGTAACAATTAAAATCATTGTATGGGGAGCTGAGCTCTGGTGGCGTAAGTGGTTGAGTGCAGGACTGCTGCCTGCGGGCTTGGCGGTTCGAATCCAGCAGTGGCTCTCAGGAGCAACACTGGGTAGCTCCCCCAACCACCAGAGGGCAGTGATGTCCCTCCCCAAAAAATAAAATAATAAAATAATTTTATGGTGGGGCGTCACCACAACACGAGGAAATGTATTAAAGGGTTGTGGCATTAGGAAGGTTGAGAACCACTGACCTAAAGAGACTAGCTGAATATTAGAAAGACCTTCCATTTTCCTGAAGGAGATGATTTAATATAGGAAGTATATAAGTTCTTTCCAGATTCATTAAATGGGTTTAATGTAACTCCAGTCAGAATCCCAGTGTGATTTTCTAAAATATTTTTGGAAGAGTTAAATTAGAAAATATAGCAAAGAATTTTTTTTTATTATTAAAAGATCAGTTTACCGGATACTCTTACAACTCTTATAACAACCCCTACATCGATTGCATCAGGAATGTTTGTAAATATGTTATCATCATGCTTTTCTAGACATTTACTTTCTTTTTTTTAGCCTATTTTTTTCTTTTTTTTTTCTTTCCTTCTTTCTTTTTTGTTGTGGCATCACTGCCCTGGTGGAAGTAGCAATCCCAGCCTTGCTGCTGGACTTGAACTGTCAACCCTGTGGGCTGCAGTCCCACAAACTACCACTAAGCCACCAGGGCTCAGCCTTCTAGACATTTACTTTCTATTGAGTCTTTGGTATCAGCTCCTTCCCCACCCCCGACCCTGCCCCCGCCTTTAAAATAAATTTAAATAGTGAAAAATGAAGCTTCTACCACCAAGCGCTGACCCCTCACCATGTGTATTTAATAAATAATGAAAATACTGTGGCACTAGCAAAAGTGACTAAGATGACCGGAACCAAAGAGAGAACCAGTTTAGGTCGTGATGTAATTTATCTAGGAAAACAGAACAAATGACAAAGAATAATCGGTTGCCTTGTTGGAGAGAAAAATAGTAATCTGATTAGATTCTCCTCTTTGCCACTGATTAAATACCTTAAAGAATTAGCTGTTTGAAAAATAAAAGCATGACAGGTAAAGCAGCTATGCTCATGACATTGTCACGGTTGTTGTCACAGTGGGAAGAACAAGGTAGACTCTCAAAACATTTTTTTAAAATCTCAAAAAATAAATAAATTAAAATTTTTAAATCTCAAGAAAAGTAATGAATTTGACTATCTGTTATGTAAAAATACACTGTAGACCCGTTTAAAAGCATATAGCAATATTACCTAAATGTTTGCAACAAATATGTGAGAAACACAATATCCTTAGTGAATGAAGAGTGCTTCAAATTAATTGGGAAGCCACTAGTAGACTCCAGTGTGGCTACACCACATGCATACCACATATGTATGTGTCACAGGGCTAAGTGGGTTATCTAAACAGTTCATGGCACAAGAGAGAGAGAGAAATTCAGATCTTGCTTTCTATTCATAAATTCTTTGTTGAATCGCCCTTAAAGGAAACTACACATTATGCAATAAACACTTCAGTACTGTTTGTCCACACTGACACTTCCATTTCCTTAAACGGATCCCTCACTAGCCCACAGGGAGGAGGGGGCAAAAGGCCGGCTTTGTTAACCAGCTTTATTTCAACAAGCACATCCCCATGGCCAGCACCTCCCCTGATGAGTCATCCACAGTTGTCAAATACCAAGTTTCCTTTGTTTGACCCGTGCAGAAAAAAAGTCTGTGGACAAACAGCCCAAGAGTGTGAATCATTTGCGTTTTATTCAATATGCATTTGCATGTGTGACAAACTCAGTGTGTCTGTCATGAAAAATTGGGTTCCTCTAATACCACTGGGAGAGAGAAAAAACATTCAAATGAGCCTCTTACGTCTATGTCTAGATCACCTGTTGCTTTTTTAAGGAATGTTATAATGGTTGTTTCCTGTACCAAATTGTTGTCACACATTATGGGAACCTACCCAAATTATGGTAGCTAGGGATATATGCCAAATATCCATCATTTTACCATCCATTTTAAGAAGAGGGACTTTTTACATTGCTCTGTATTAGCTACATTTAGAAAAGGACTATGACTCCCTATCATAAGATAAAACTCTAAAGACCAGTTAATGAGAATGTGTGTGCTAATAATTTCTTTCTCATGTGTCCTTGGCTCCTATCATCATAGAAGCTTGAGTTGTCTTCCGTCTTTGCTTTGTTATGACTGCTAACTGTGTCCTCATCTCTTTGTCCTTGTTGAAACCACGGACTGTCCAAGATTCAGCGCTTCCTGAAATCTGGGGCCAGCTCAGCTTGTTTGAGAGAAAAAGAAGAGCTCTTTAGAAACACCAAACCATCCACCTGAACATAAAAAGAGCAAAGAATGTAAATGATGTTTCTGCTATGACTTCTTTTCTTCTCTTGACTTTTCTTAAGCCTTCAAGTTTTTATCAAGCATATGAATTTTACCATCTGCAAAATAACTTATTTTGTAAAGTACTTCAAACCACACTGCCATCAGGTGATTTCTGACTTATCACGGCCCTGGAGAACAGCTCAGAACTGCCCTATAGAGAGTTTCCAAGAATGTGGATCTTATTCTTTCTTTTTTGTTGTTTGCTTTTGTTTTTATTTTTAATCATTTTATTGTCAGCTCGTACAACTCTTATCACAATCCATATATCCATCCATTGTGTCAAGCACATTTGTACATTGTTGCCATCATCATTTTCAAAACATTTTCTTTCTACTTGAGCCCTTGGTATCAGCTCATTTTCCCCTCCCTGCCTTATGAAGCCTTAATAATTTATAAATTGTTATTTTTTTCATGTCTTACACTGACCAATGTCTCTCTTTACCCACCTTTCCATTATCTGCCTCCCAGGAAGGGAGTTAGACACTGTGATTTGTTCGCCCATTCTCCCCCCACCCTACCTTTACCCCCCTGTACCGTTACTCTCATTATTGGTCCAGAAGGGTTTATCTGTCTGGGATTCCCTGTGTTCCCAGCTCTTATCTTGACCCGTGTGTGTGTTCTGGTCTAACTGGATTTGTAGGTAAAATTGGTATCATGATAGTGGGTGGCGGGAAGCATTAAAGAACTAGAGAAAAGTTGTATGTTTCATAGGTGCTATACTGCATCCTGACTACCTCTTCTTTTTCTTGTGACCCTTCTGTAAGGGTGTGTCCATTTGTCTACAGGTTTTGGGTTTTGGGTCTCCACTTCTCCCTCCCCCTCATTCAAATTGATAGGACTTTTTGACCTGGGTCTTCGATGCCTGATACCTGATTCCATTCATACCTCATGATCACACAGGGCAGTGTGCATCTTCTATATGGGCTCTGTTGCTTCTCAGCTAGGTGGCCACTTTTTTATCTTCAATCCTTTAAGACCCCAGACACTATATCTTTTGATAGCCAGGCCCCATCAACTTTCTTCACCACATTTGCTATGTACCTATTCTGCCTTCAGCAATTGTGTTTGGAAGGTGAGCATCACAAAATGACAGGTTATTAGAACAAAGTGTCCTTGCATTGAGGGAGTACTTGTGTAGTGGTCCTGTGTCTGTCTACTCCCTTTATACTTAACATATAAATATGTGTACATAGTTATATTTCCTATCATTATATATAAACATAGTTAAATATATACTTGCCTGTATATAGTCCTGTCTAAATGCCCTTTGCCTCCTAATTCTTTCCTCTATTCCCTTTTATGTTCCTCTTGCCCCACTATCATGTTCAAAGGCTGTGAGTCTTTATGGGAGGAGACCAACACATCTTTCTCTTCACAGAGCAGCCCAACAGATTTGAATCACTGACCTTTTGGTTGTCAGTCAAGCACTTTAGTCACTGTGCCACCAGGGCACATTTAAAGCTCTCACCATCATTAAAAATAAAAATACAGTAAGTAAATCCTTCTGAAAAATTAAGCTGGCTATGAAGTCAATAGAATTTTTTGCTAACATAACAAAGTAAATGCTGACTTGTGATCACCACCCTCTTATCACTGTTAGAGGCATTAGTAGACAAAAGCACTGGCCTTCAAGGGCCAGGGCCATATTTATGTGCAAAGAGATAACCCTCCCCCAGTGGAAATAATGACAAAATCCAACTTTCACTGTTTAAAGCAACTAATGATTGCATCAAATTTGAGGAAAGTTGAGTATTAGATTTTTAATACTCTATGAATAATTTGAGCAAAGTTCTTTTAAAAATAAAAATTTCTTCAACTAGCAGACAGGCATTTCCATTTCAGGAATTAATTTCCAAAAAATGACTATGAATGCTCTGAAGCTTGGAAACAAGTCTACTGACAGCGTGCTGAAGTCAGCACGAGGCTGTTTGCAAGGAAGTAGGTCCATTTGAACCCAGAGAGAAGTGGTAGCTATTCACTGGAAGGCGCCCAGCCCAACAGAACTCATCAGACGCCCTTTGATGAAAGTGTGTCAAGGTCAAGGTTAGTGTGCTGAATGTCACTGAAATTAAGGACGGGTTTCCCATGATGACATGTAGGCATATATGTGTTATTACAGTATGGCCCTATTGCTTCGGCTTGTCTCACTTCCATTCTTTGTGTTTTGTGATGCTAGCCTGTCAGAGAGAAAGCTGGACCACCCTGGGTTAGCTTGACAACTTGAGTTTGTCTTCAGTGGCATATGCATTGCCGGTTCATCTCGGTGCTCTTCCTGCACCAAGGGAACACTTCAGAACTCTTCTTAACGCAGCGTGCCACCCGATGCGCCACTCCAACCCGGAAACCGGATGCATTGTCTGTGGCACGGATGACCCTGCTCAGGTGGCTGCTTCCTTAGAACTGACTCTCCTCCAACTTCATGTTGGTGGGCGGAGCCAGGGCGACCGCTTCCCCGCTGCAAACCAGGCAACAATGGCCTTTCAAGGACCTTTCAAGGACCACTGGCCAGTACTTGTGAACAGTAGTACAAGTTGTAGTCTTCATCCCTACTTAACTGCCTACACCAGGTCGCCTGTGGAGGATAAGCCACCTTTCCCATTGCCCGGGATGGAATGGAGGGTTTGTCGTGACACAGACTTCTCCACGCTAAAACCAGGACCATGCCAGGTGTACTGGGTTCCTTTGTCGTTCAATTCCTGGATCCCTGTCAAATGGCCAAGTGTCAAGCACCCTAGGAGGACCCTGCTCACCCCTCGGAAGGTCCGGCATGGAGACAAGCTGGGCAGTGGAATCCGATTCACAAGATGGAGTGCGCTAGATCCCAGAATGAGCGAGGGCTGTCGGAGTACTCAGACTTCCGAAAGTCATTGACGAGCCCTGTCCCAATTGGTAATCAAAGCATGACTAACTTTCACTGACTGGTAGTGACTCGCTAGGACAGAGTACAGCTGCCCCTGAGGGTTCGGAGGCTCTCACGCTGTCCAGGAGCAGAAAACCTAACCTGAGACAGCAGTTTGGGCCAGTGTCCCAGCTTATCAAGGATGATCTGTTCTCTGTTTCCTCACAGCGCCATTACCCTTGCCTGCTAAGTGATCTTCTAGTGTGTTGTCTTTACAGTTTTTTTTTTTCGGCCAAGCCCACCTGAAAATAGAGTGAGGAGGAGGTTATCCAAGCTTGGTACTTATATGAAGGACCAGAACAGAACTGTTCCTTAGTGTTTGGGAGACGGAAAATCTTTCTGGGAGCAGCCATGTCTCCTCTTTCTCCCTCACAGTAAAGGATGGGTTTGACTGGAGGGGACAGAGATAATGGAGGCTTTGGAGGATTGGCAGACCTGTAAATTGGTAAGAAAAGCTATCAGAAAATGTATTCAGTGGATACAGAATGAGACGAAGCATGTTTGTTGCTTTCTAATTCTAAAAGCTTGAAAGGATATTATATTCAATAGCATGCACAAAGAAAGGAGACCACTAGGAGAATTGAATTTAGTTTTTTTTTTAATTAGCTAAGTATTTAAGAGAAATAATTGTGTCTGGCAAATAGAAGCTACTCGTTAGCTATTTGTTGAAGTGATTAGAAAGGACTTTTTTGTTTTAATCTTAATGACCACTTAACCTTTTTTTAATCATTTACTCTCTCTAAAATTGACTAAGTCAGTGAAGTATTAATTTGCAAGTTTTATAATGTTTCAGAACCCCTGGGTGGTTTTGTAAGCTCTAGTTTAATTTTAATTTTCAATTTTGAAATGAAACATGATGGGTTCCCCCACACACACACCCCTCCTCTCTAGAGGAAGTTACTCATAGCCCAGTAAATATGAGCCCTCTGTGGAAAAATAAATTATTCACATCTGGTAACAAGGAAAAATTAATTCAGCTATTTTTAAAGAAATTACCAGTCTCACAGTCCCCTCCTATGGACAGCTATGCCTGTGCACTCTTCAACTTCTGTCATCTGGTCTTTCCTGTAAGTGGCACCTCCCTTCCCAAGCAGAGGTTGTTAAAAATAATCAAAACCTCGCAAAATTTGAACATAGGTTTATTCTGAGCAGTTAACTTCATATGCATATAGGGAGATCATTTTGAGTCCAGAAAAAAACAAAATGGCTCAGGGAGGTACAGTGAGGCTTATAAAAAGGATAAGATTTTGAAAACGCATCATTGCCTAATCTTACCATGACTGAGGGCCCTGGCCTTCCCTTCTTTCTAATACCAATGATTGTGTGTCCCATGCGCGTCTCTGGCCTGCCCTTTAGCCCCATCTGAACCTTCCAATTTTGCAAGCCTGACATAGAGGGCTGGGCACTGACTGAGCTGCACCAGAAGGCAAGCAGTTCAAGGCTTCCAGCTACTCTGCCGAAGAAGATGAGGCTTTCTGCCCCTGTAAGACAATTGTCAATTTCAGAACTGAAAGGAGGCAGTTCTGTCCTGTCCTATAGGCTCTCTGTGGCTTGGGATCAATTTAATGACAGTGAGTTGGACTTCTAATAGGAAAGACAGAAACATCTCTGGCAGTATTAATCCGGGTCAGGAATTTCTTTAAAGTGAAAATTGAGTGTCCTGGGTCAGAAACCCTCAGTATCACAACAATATGGCTACTCTCGATTTTTCTCTGACAAGGTTTATTCTGTCCATCATCTCCAGATCTTCTACTCCACACCTCCTTTCCCCTTGTCACTTTTGCTTCTTAGTTTGATTCTGTCTTTTCCCTCTGCATACATGCTCTAATCCCTTCATCTTTTCATTGCCTTTGCTACACGTTGTCTTTGTCTGCTGTGAGCCCATCCCTGCCCTGCATACCTGAATGAAGTCAGCACCCCCAGGGCAGAGTTCCTATGCTGCTGCTGGGATGGTTTGGGCAAGAGTTTAGACCTGGGGGGACTTTCACATACTCTTCATGTGCAGCAGAGTCCTTGAAGGATAAGCACGCAGAGCCAGCCGTAGAAATCAAAACCAGTTTTGGCTCTGCATGTATGTACCTCTATTCATATGTACATATTTGTACAATTACGCATGCTTGCACTTGAATTATCCAGAGAGGAACACAGGAAATAAATGATCGGACAGGGGCCACTGAAGTTGATGGAAAAGAAAGAGAGAAAATCATCTTTGGGGGAGGAATTGTATCCAGCCCATATGTATTCATTGAGTGCCAATTAGGAACAGACTAGGCCATCCACAGCTATGTGTCCTAGAGGCAGAGACAACTAAAAGAACTGCTAGTTTGGCTCTGGAAGCAAACAAATAACAATATAGTGGTGGAAAATGAAAAGACTAGGTGAAAAAATCACAGAGGT
This sequence comes from Nesogale talazaci, assembly GCA_004026705.1. Taxonomy (NCBI): domain Eukaryota; kingdom Metazoa; phylum Chordata; class Mammalia; order Afrosoricida; family Tenrecidae; genus Nesogale; species Nesogale talazaci. The sequence continues at coordinate 74,641 of PVJH01007027.1, read as the reverse complement.
GCAGCATATGGCAAATAGCGATGTCAGGGGTTGGTTTTGATTTGTAATTTTAAATGTAATTAAAAACCCCAAATCTATCCCATTGGGTGCATTCTACCCTGTAAGACAGTAGAACTGTTTCATAGGGTTTCTGATACCATCATTCTTTTTTGTTTGTTTTTTTGGGGGGCCTCTCTGCCCTCTGGTGGTCGTGGGAGCTACCCAGCCTTGCTCCCACAGAGCTGCTGATGGATTTGAACCTCCAAGCCAATGGGTCACAGTCCCGCACTCAACCACTACGCCACCGGGGCTCAGCCTGATTCCGTTATTCTTTTTTTTTTTTAATTTTTTTTTGGGGGGGGTGTGCATCACTGCTCTCCGGTGGTGGGAGTAGGAGGTCCAGCCCCACTGTTGGAATTGAACCTCCGTCCCAGTGGGCTGCAGTCCCGCGCACAACCACTACGCCACCGGGGCTCAGCCCAATACCGTTATTCTTTAAGGAAGCCAACTACCTCGTCTTCATCCCAGGTAGCGGCTAGTGTAGTCAAACTGCCAACCCATCCATTCTCAACACTTAACTCACTGTGTGGAGCCCCGGTGGCCTCGTGGTTGCACGTTTGGCTGCTAACCACAGCTCTGAAACTCAAAACCTAACATTTCGGGGGGAAAATGGGGCTTTTTCCTCTACTAGCGGGCACAGCCTCAGAAACCCTTGGGCCTGGCCTACCCTGCCCTGCAAAGTTGCTCTGAGTCACCAACTGGATGCCAGTGAGAGGTTTGGGCTTGATTGAAGCCAATGTGCCACTAGGGTTCCATTTAAAATAATTACCCCCCCCCCCCGTGTTAGGCCGGGTAGACTAGAGAAACAAATTCATAGACACGTGTATGGATATAAGAGAAAGGTTTATATACCAGAGGAATGGAACATTGAGAAAACATCTCAACCCACTCCAGTCTAAGGTCATAAATCTCATATTAGTCCATATGTCCAATACCAGTCTATAAAGTCACCTTCCAATTCACGAAGTCACAGGCCAGTGGGTGCAGGTTCTTGTGTATCCAGCTGGGTAGAGGCATCCGGCGCTGGCAGGGGTCTCCCCCTGACTCCTTGTTTTCAGGACTCAGAGTGCATCAGCAGTGTCCATTGGCAGTAGAAACTTCTCAGCGCTGGCAGGGGTCTCTCTGTGGCTTCTCCGGCCCCAGAGGTCTGGTTCCATCAGGGCAAGCCCATTCTTCTCCATTCTCCAGGAATCAGGATCGATCAGCATGCTGTCATCTCATCTTGTCAGGAGTTCGTCGTCTGAGAGATTGAGAGTCAAGTCTCTCTTCTCCAATTGGGAAATGCCAGGAGACTCTCCAGAAGTCTCAGGAGAAAGCCATGCTCACACAGAGGCCTCATTGGCTACTCATTGACTATCTCCAGATTAACAGACTAGACTCCACCCCTACATCTCAATCATGAAATTGACAATACAAATACATGACCACCACACCCACCAACACCTACCCACTGCCATCAAGTCAGTTCCAGTTCAGGACACAGTGACCTTATACAGGTTTTTGAGGCTATAAATTCTTGCAGTTGCTGGTGGTTTTGAACCACTGACTTTGCTTTAATAGTTCAGTGTTTATTCAACAGTGGCACTAAGACACCTTTTAAAAATTAACTAGTGCTTATAAAATATTAAGTATAGCAAACTGTAGAAAACAGAAAAAGATGCCATTAATCCCACCATTCCGAGTAAGCACAAGGTAATAGTTTTATAAACGTGTCTTTATTTTGTCCATAGACTTTTTGATTATTTAATCCTAGTCTAATTAATTGAATATTTGTAGGTATTCATATAACACTAGTAAATTGTTCAGAGCATGTATCGCCAGGTGTATGTTTAATTGAATTTGTGGCAAAAACAAATGTTTATTATTGCACTTTGATAGCATGAACTTCAGCCTTTCATAGATACATAAGTCTAAAGAGGTGCTCTACTCCTGTAAAGATTTGCAGTCTCAAATGCACAGAAACCAGTCTACCGTGACCTGTAGGGTTGCTATAAATTGGAATAAAGCCCATGACAGTCTTTGGAAAGCAATTTTCTTAGAACTCTTATTTTGTTGAGTCTATAATGCTTGTTTGGAAATAAAATTTTCTTGGCTGCTTTTTTAAAAATGACTTCTGCGAGATATAATTCATATGCCATACTAAATCATTCAAGTTGGTGGTTTTCAGTAGCTCCACAGTGTTGTAAACTAAAGCAATCAATTTTAGAACATTCTCATCACTCCAAAAAAAGACCTCCCAAAAAACTTCCTTAGTCCTTGGCAAGCAGCTAAGCTATCTCCTATTGCTGTATATTCGCCTATTCTGGACACTTACTATAGATGGAATTATACCTTGTGCTGTGTGTGTGTGTGTGTGTGTGTGTGTGTGTGTGTGTGTGTTTATTCAGGGCTGGCTGGCTTTTTTCCTATCAGTTAGCATAATGGTTTCAAAGGTCATCCACATTGCATGTCATCCAGTAATTTTTTATGGCTAGATAATATTCTTTCCTCTGGCTATGCCATTCATTGTTTGATGAACATTTGCATTGTTTTCACTGTTTTGAATAATGCTGCTTTGAACTTTTATGCACAAGGTTTCCTGTAGGCAAAGTTCTTCGTGTGATTACTCCCTTTTGCACTTATTTTTCATCAAATTTCAAAGAGTGGCTTTATGTAGTAGTTTGTATTAGAAAGGTGCAGGCAGACCCAAAGGAGCTGTCTTCTAATCCCTCTCTTCACCCGGTGCCCAGCAGCCTCCTTCAGCCTGGCTACCCTAAGGTTGCAAACCATAAAGTCCTGTCCAGACTTTGACGAGGCTCGACTTATCTCCCCTGGTCTGTCTTCACATCCCTTCCAATTTCTTCTCAAGCACAGGCCCGTGGCTTCACTTGTGCACTGGCCTTCCCATTGGCCTCCCCAGCCCAGGCTCCAGACCTTTGGTTTCACTAGTAACCCCCTGTCCCCGTCTTCTTTTCAAAACACAGGTCTACCTCGGTGTTTATGGAATTTGGCGAGACCAAATTCAAAGTACACGTAGCATTGCTGCTTACGGCGCTGTTTCCCTAAGCAGCTTACCTTCTCCGCTGTACACCAAACTCACACTGCCATAGTCAATTACAACTCAACGATGCTGTCAGGCTGGGTCGCGTGAGCTCTGTGAGTTTCCAAGACTGTAACTCTGTACGAGAATAAAAAGCCGCCTCATTATTCTTTGGAGCAGCTGGTGGTTTCAAACTGATGGCCTTACAGTTAGGAGCCCAACTTGTAACCACTGTAGCAATTATCTTTGTTCATCATCATCATCGTCTGTACTTCCATGTGTCGAGAACTACACTAAATATTTTACCAATGTCATTTCTCTTTACTTTCAACAGAAGGAGGTGGCCAGACTAACCCCCTTTTAAGGTAGTATAATGGGTCACAAAGATAAAATCGATGAAAAAAAAAACACTGAAGGAACTGTGGGCAAATGTGTACCCTGGGCTTCACCCACAAGTAAAATGAAAGAAATGTCTTTGGAGCGATCGTCAATATATGTATCTTGTCACCTGTGGGGGCAGAGATTAAGATTGAACGTATGTGTGTGTAATGCTGACTGCTTGCTTTTGGATGTCCCCAAACACGTATGCATTCTTGTGTGCTTAATAGGTGGTCATGCAATTAATGATCAGTAAGTAAATCAATTGATTGATTTTCTACTTCATGTGGTTATTTGGATAGGTGGTAACTTAGAAGGTGGTAAGCTAACTTTTTTTAACTTAACAACTCTCAAGCAGAGCATGGGAAGGAGTATAAAATAGTAGACATTTCCCTGGGGTCATTTGAAGAATGGAAAATCCCTTTACTAAGCAAGGAAGATAGTTTCTGAAGTATAGCTGCAGGTCACCTGCAGGTTACAGGGGTGTTTTATAGGGTGACCCATGACTTCCTCATCTTCATAGTACAATGCAAGTATTATAACGAAACAGAATCTTTCATCTGCTATGATGCATGAGTCATTTCCTTTCTATAACAGACGTATCACCATACACCTCTCCTCTGCTGGAAAGTATACCCTAAATCTAAATTACTATTTTCAACGAGTCATTGAGATTGCAAATGATATTTATATGGGCTTTCACTTGTTTGCTTAAGAAGCCTAAAATTTGGTCCCCTTTGTAATTGGACACAAGAAAATACACTTCACAGATAAAAGACTTTGATAACGCATTGTAAAGTTTTTTTGCTAAAATTCCATTACAGAAGAGGAAAGTATATTGGCAATTCAGATATCGAATTATATTGACAATCCTTATTGGAAACTCTGGCATTCATTCCTCAGAAAGTTCCTTCTTTTCTTGATAACAGACCGTGAGATTTGAAGTACCCTTGAGTGCTCACTCCATGGTGACCAGTGGAACCTTCCTTTCTTGATCTCCCCGTGAAATATATTATCTGTGTCTTTTAGTGGCTCAACAAGAGAACAAGGAAGATGCCCCCCCCCCCAATGGTATGCAAGAGAGAGAGTTTAGTTACCACTTACTGTAGACCTACTGTGAGCTGGAAATCCTAGGGAAAAAACTGTTGCTGCTGAGTTGATTCTAACTCAGTGGCCCTGTAGGACACGGTAGAACTACCTCCATAGGTTCTCAACGTCTGGACAGACTGCCAAATCTTTCCCGCACAGGGCAGTTGTGGGGTTTAAACCATCAACCTTTTGGTTAGTAGCAAACTGCTTAGCCACACGCCACCAGCCCCTTGGGCATGCTAGTTGATGATTTGCGTTCATCAGCTCGCTCAATGAGTATCACTCTTCCCGTTTTGCAGATTGGGTTGCTGAATGACAAAGAGGGCAAGTGATTTCTGAGGTTCTAGAGGGAGAGGTGACTGACTGCACTCATCACCAACACCTGGGCCTTTTCTGCCAATTAGCAATTGTGCCATACAACCAACCGGTTAATCAAAAAAAAGATAAGTGGGGGCGGAATATTAGGCTTAAGGTCTCACAAATCTGAAGAAATTTTGGAGAAAATCTTTGCAAAAAGAAACCCATGACCCATACTTGTTTTGACATGACAGGGAATAATTGACTTAGCTAGAGCTTGAAATTTTGCAATAATATCCTTTCAGGGGAAAAGATGCGCTTTTTTTGGTATGTATAAGTAAAAATATGTTTCTCACTTGAAGAGTTTGTGTTATCAGTATTAACTGCTATCAAGTGATAGGGGATGTTTAAAAAGAACACTTGGAAATAACCTAAAATTATTTTTCATAAAAACTCATAGCAGTATCCATTTTAAGATGTTTTCTCCCAAATATTGCTTATCTTGTGAAATAAATTGGTCCCAACAAAGTGGCAAGGCATCTGCCTCCTGGTGTGTTCCTCTGTAGTTTCCATGGGAGATCAAAGTAGGAGCCTGAGACGTACAGGGGCTTATGCAAGGGATGGTAGTGGTTCTAAGACGTATTTTGCAGGAAAAGGAGAATCATAATCCAGGTGAAAAGAAACAGGGACATAAAATCAGCAATATCATCCCTGCTCTTCAGCTCCAACACAGGGACTTAGCATATAAAGTGTGTGTGCTGTTCCCTTGATAACATTTGGCAAAACTCCTAGGAATTCATATAAAGAAAAAAAGCTAGTGGCAGATTTGGTATAATTAGATATGTAAACTTTATCCATGTCAATGTCCTGCGTATTAAAATTTTTTTTAAAATTTTACACACTAATCGTGTCAGGATGGCTCCTGAACTCTTTGCCATTGAATCTATTCTGACTCGGTGTGACTTTATTATAAGACAAAGTACACCTGGCCCTTTGGGTGTTGGAGACTATAAATGTTTTTGAAACCAGAAAGCTTCATCTTTCTCCCAAGGAGTGTCTGGTGCTTTTGAACTGCTGACTTTGGGTTAGCCGCCTAACAGTGTACCCACTACTCCACCAGGACTTACATAGATTCATCTATTTAATTAATATATGTACATATACTTACAAATATGTACACAATATATATTAGAAATTATATAATATAATATATGTGTTAGTCCGGGTAGACTAGAGAAACAATTCAAGGACATGCATATCGATATAAGGAAAGGGTTTATATACAAAAGAAACGGGACATGGAGAAAGCATCCCAGCCCAGTCCAGTTCAAAGTCATAAGTACGATATTAACCCATGTGCCCGAAATCAGTTTATGAAGTCTTCTTCTGACTCACAAAGTCACAGGTCAGTGTGTGCAGAATCCCCGTGTTGGCAGGGCACCTCGCCTCTAGGGCTCAGGGTCCATCAACAACAGAAGCAACTCATCGCTGGCAGAGATCTCCATCTGGCCACCCCAGCTTCAGAGGTCTGACTCCATCAGGGCAAAGCTATGTGGTCTCTCCACCGGCTCCTCCAGCTTCTTGAATCCTGCCATCTTGTCTTGTCCGTGATTAATCGTCTCTGGGACTAACTCTCAACAACTGGGGGAGATAGCTTCTCATCTTCACGAGGGAAATATCGCGAGATTTCCCAGAAGTCTCAGGAGTAAGCTATGCCCACATAGAGGCCTCATTGGCTATCTCCAGATTAACAGGCTAGACTCCACCCCTACATTTCATCATAAAATTAACATAAGCACATGACTGCCACAATATATATATTTAGATATTTGTCCTCAATGACTTGTATGAGGATTATATGAGAGGTATATGTGGCACCATGCCAGATATAATGTGAGCTCATTTGTTTGGTATATTTTTATTTTTTCACTTTGCTATCTTTTATGAGCCATCTTGATATCCCTTGAAATCCAGCTCCATGATTATTTAGGAATTTACTGCCTCATTGTGGGCCATTCATCCTCCAGCCACTGTAATCTGTAGGATTTTCATTGACTTATTTTGTTTTCTTTTTTTTTCAATAAATCATTTTATTGGGGGCTCATACAACTCCCATCATGATCAATACATACGTCAATTGTATGCAGACCACACCTGCACACTTGTTGCCATCGTCACTCCCAAAACATTTTCCCTCCACTCAGGCCCCCAGTAGCAGCTCCCCATATTTCCCTACCCCCTCTCCCCCATGAACCCTTAATAATTTACACATTGTTCTTACTTTTTCATATCATACACCATCCATTGTGTCCCTTCACTCACTTCCCCATTGTCTGTACCCCAGAGAGGAGGTTATATGTAGATCTCTGAAATTGGTTCCACCATCCCTCCACCCTCCCGGGATCACCACTCCCACCACTGGTCCTGAAGGGATCATCTGTCCTGAATTCCCCATGTTTCCGACTCCAATGTATATCCCCTGGTTTAGTTGGATTTGTCAGGTAGAATTGGGGTCATGGTAGTGGGTGGGAGGAAGCATTGTAGAACTAGAGGAGAATTGCAAATTTAATTGTTACTGCATTGGACCTTGACTGGCTCATCTCCTCCCTGCGACCCCTCTGTAAGGTGATGTCGCTTCACCTATTGATGGGCTTTGGGTCCCCAATCCGTAACACCCCCCCCCCCTCATTTATGATGATATAATTTTAAGTTCTTTGATACCTGATACCTGATCTCATCGATACCTCATCATCACACAGGCTGATGTGCTTCTTCCATGTGGGTTTTGTTGCCTCTGAGATAGATAACCACTTGTTTATTTTCAAGCCTTTAAAACCCCAGACGCTATATCTTTTGATAGCTAGGCACCACATCATTGGCTTTTTTTTTTTTTAAGTAGCTGGCCATGCTTTTGCTCCTAGTCTGTCTTAGTCTGGAAGCTCTGCTGAAACTCAGCATCATGGCAACATGCAAAGGTCCACTGACAAAGACTGTGCAGCAAGGACTGCTGTAGAGTTCTGCCAGGACAACGTCTGTGTTATGTAGGGTTCTGAAACGGGGGCATGGGTGGAGGTGGGGGGGCTCTAGTATCAAAGAGAGACCCTGACCATAAACAAAATGAAAGAAAAATCTTTATTGACCAGTTGTCTCCATGCTCTACTTCTTCCCTACCCACAAAGGCTAATTTGCTGCCTGTTAAAGCATGGTAATAACAAATATTATTTCATTGTAACCAAAGAAAATTCCTCATTTAAATGGATCTTTCTTCTTCCAGGCCTCTTTTTCGTGGAAGTTCAGATGTTGATCAACTAGGAAAAATTCTGGAGTAAGTATGAACGCTGATTTTACCTCAGTCTCCAAAGCATGAAGATGTTTATCCTGACTTTCCTCTGATGTTGGTATAATATGTTTCTCTCTTGTCTTTCTTACCAAGCTGCTGCTGCAGACAGCATAACTCTTTGTGTGGTGAGTGGGGCACATGTAGAAGAGTTGTTCGATACAGAAGCCCATCATGGCATGTGGCCTGCCTGCTCTGCCCTGAAAGCTGTATGTCGCTTGTGTGGATAGTTTTGTTCTACCTTTTGCTGCTCTGTTTTCCTTGCTTGGCTGAGCTCCAGCTCTTTAGTTCAGATGTGTTGTGTGTTGGTGGTCCTTTCAGATGCACCCACCGCAAATGGTGGCGTGCGTGGTGGCCGGGCTATCCATCCCTGTCCAGTGGATTGCTGTCCCCGTGGAGTAACCTCAGCCCACCAGGTAGATTTTTTTACGCTGTTTCGCTCTGTTCTCTTGGGCAAGGATGATATGCCACATTGTCCCGTTTTCCTCTGCAGCACCTGGGCTCCATTCCCAGGTTTGTGATTAACCTGCTGTGCAACACAGAACAAGTCCCGTAAAGCCCTCTGTAAAGTGCTTTCATTATATAAGCTCTTAGGACTATTCATCATTATTTGTTTAGACTTTTTGCTCCTTCGTGTGAGAAAGGAATCTCTGGACATACATTCTCCAGAAGATCCCTTCTTCTGTTCAAGTGGTTTGGTTCCAGTTGTCTGTATTTAACTGATGGTTTGTCTCCGTGTTTGTGCATGCGAGGGAATGGGTGCTTTCTTGTTTCTAGAATGTAAAATGACTTTTCTTCCCACCAAGCATGCAGTGTGACAGTTTTGTAGTTCAGGCATTTGCAAAGCCCCACCAGGATGGAGGTCTGGAGTCAGAAGAAAGCAGGAGTGCCCTAGCTCTTGCTCTTTGATATTTTAAAGCAATTTTGCCCAGCGTGGATGATACCACCCTAAGGGGGTTCTAGAACAGTTGGGAGCGGGGTGGGGGTGGTACTCAAAAGCAGATAGCTCCACTTTATCCTGGATTATGGGCTAGAATACACAAGCCTTCATTTCCAGGGGACACTGGGTTGTTGTTGGTTTTTTTCCCCCTGAAAAGGGGGTGGAAGGCCAAACAAGTTTGGGAATCTTTGCTTTCTAGGAACCTCAGTGATCTGCCTGATATGTGTAGTCTTTTTTCTTTCTTTCTTTTTTGATATGTGTAGTATTTTAAGGCTACGACAACAAAAAAAATTACCCCAAATGGAAAAGACCTTGTTATTAGACAGAATACATTATAGGGAAGATAAATGCCATTGTAATCGAGTTAGAATGTGACACCTTACCATTGATCTCCCGCTTGTTTATGTTTTGTTTTGATTATGTATGTCTTTTATCTGTATGTAAAACCAAGAATAGGTAAACCTATAGGGACAACAACTGGATTAAGCATTTTTAAAGGATATGGCAGGCAGGTGGTGAGAAGTGGGAGCTAATAATTAGTACAAGGAAGAAGAAACAGCCTGGAATTAATTGTGGTCATGTTTGCAGAACTCTTTTCCTTTTTTTTTTTTTTTTTTGTAAATTAACAAATCACTTTAGTGGGGGCTTTTACCTCTACTATAATAATCCATACATCAATTGTATCAATCAAACACATTTGCTCACATGTTGCCATCATCACTTTCAAAACATTTTCTTTCTGCTTGAGCCCTTGGTATTAGCTCCTCTTTTTTCCCTCCCTCCTTCCTCCTACCCTCATGGATCCATGATAAATTATAAATTATTATTAATTTCTTATCTTACAACATCTGCTGTCTCCCTTCGCCACATTGCTGCTGTTCATCACCTGGAGGGGGTGGTTTATAGTCATTATAGTCAGTTCCCCGTTTCTCCACCCCCCCCCATCTCCCCACATTCCCCCCTCCTTCCCCTACTCTCATGATATCTCTGCTCCCATTACTGTTCCTGAGGGGTTATCTGTCCTGGATTGCATGTGCAAGAGCTCTTATCTGTACGAGTGTACATGCTCCGGTCCAGCCGGATTTGTAGGTCATGCTAGGGGGAGGGGTGGGAGAGGAAGCATTAAAGAATTAGAGGACTGTTGTGTGTTCCATCATTCCTATGCTGCACCCTGGCTGACTCATTACTTCCTTGTGACCCTTCTGTGAGAGAATGTCCAGTTGTCTATAGATGGACTCTGGGTCTTCTCTCTAACCCCCATCATGTGCATCAATATATTTGTTTGTTTGGGGTCTTCTGATGCCTGACACCTGATCCTTTCGATACCTCATGATCACACAGGGTGGTGTGCTTCTTCTATGTGGACTTGCTTCTCTGCTAGATGTCACTTGTTTGACTTTAAGGCATTAGGACTCCAGATGTTCTATCTTTTAATAGGTGCCATCAGCTTTCTTCACTACATTTGCTTATGCACCCATTTTGACTGTAGGCATCATGTTGGGAAAGTAAGCATTCTGGAATGCTGGGTTATTAGAACAAAGTGTTCCTGTGTTGAGGGAGTACTTGAGTAGAGGCCCAATGTGTGTCAGTTGCAGAACTCTTATGAATGTGATTGAACTAGTGAAATATATGATATGTGAACTATCAAAAGTACATAAACTAATTTTCAAGTGCCCCTAGAGAGCAGAATTATACTTTCAACACTGTATATTCCAGCATTACTGAGTAAAACTGGATCCTGACTTTTTCTTCTTAATGATTGGAAGCCATTCCAGTAGACTTCTATTAATGTCAGGGCCAGCACTAAGTCAGAACCCAGTGGCTCTTACAGTGTGAAGAACATCTGCAAATTTTATTGTTTGTAGCTCCCCACATCCAGGGCAACTGCCATTACTGACTGCATCTGTAAGGTAGCTGAATTCAGGGTAAAGCATGTTACTCCCTTGCTTCTGGAGATCAAGTTCTGTTAACATACAGATGTGAACTTTCCCCTTGATCGTGAATATACTTTGTGTGCTTGTGATCATGAAGAGGGAACTGCTGAGGGCGCTCACACCAGTGACCCTCCTTTAAAAGGAAAAACCGCCTTTACTGAAACTAGCTTGCCAGGCATCAAAGGCTCTCCTCCTTCACACTTCACACCACCTGGGAGTTCTGTTCACAGGGAGAAGCCTGGTTAACATCCAAGTGAACCACAGGGAGCATTTGACAGTTTAATTTTTAGCGAAGGCCTGGCACTCAAAGTTGTCAAGAGAAGAGAAGCCAGAAAGTCTTACATGTTTGGTGTTTTCTGAGCACCGTTTGGTATATTGGCTTCTGATAATTGTGTCACCAGAATTCTCTTGGTTCCTCTTAATGCATTACCTTGCCATGGAAAAGGGACAATGCTGCACCCTAGTGTCACTTCTGAGGAACTTGAAATTTTACTTCTGTTTCTGCCATCTCTTCCATGTATAGGATTTGTACCTTGTCAATCTTTCCAGTATAAATGTCAGCTTTTATGGCTTATATTCAGCTGTCCAAACAGTGAAATTTGATGCCAACAATTTTTAATGGGCCTACCAGAATTTCACAGTGCTCCTATATGGGCCATAAACGTTCATACTGGACATAAAAAAAAATTTTTTTTTGAGGGAAACCATTTCATATACTTTTAAGGGGAAAAAGTGTTTCTGTGCTTAGGAAGATGTGTCCTTTCCAAAAACAGCAAATATTCTGAAAGTGAAGCAGGATGCTTTGTATCCTGTGGCCCAGGAGCTCATTTTGGGAAGCTGTCGCAGAGTCAAATGGAAATGGGACTCTGGATTTGGAGGAGTGGCACCATCATCTTAGAGATGAATTCACTCCCTGTGACATGAGCAGCTTGTTTCATTCCCCTTGCCCAGTTTCCCCATCTGTGTAACAGGAATCAGAATTCCTGACCCGTGTATCTCAAAGTTACAAGGATGCATTTAATTATGCACCACACAAATAGACACATGCCTACACCCGCCAGAACATACAGACATCCAGAAACATTCCGTTCCTCTGAAGGCTTCTGTCGCCCTATTTTTCACAATGCTAGATGTTCTCTTACACATGTGCACACACAGCAAGCCCAGTCTGTGTCTCACACGTGCTAGACTTAACTCAGAAATCGATTCAGACCTGCAAATGAAGCCATTTTCAACTATTACTAAAAGTTGTTACCAGTCAGTCTCTAGGTTACTGTGCAAAGCATTGACATAAAAAGGACTAAGAATAAGTGAAAGAGCATGTTTAAAAAAAAAGTCTTTGCTGAGCCCTGGTGGTGCAGTGGTTGTGTGCAGGACTGCGGCCCACAGGGTTAACAGTTCAAATCCAGCAGCAGCTCTCCAGGAGCAAGGCTGGGCTTCCTACTCCCGCCAGGGCAGTGATATAAAAAAAAAAGTCTCTAATCATTCTTCGTCCTTGCTGTTGCATTGCCCCGTTCTTCCCAAACACTGCCTCTTGCCTCTTCCATTTCATAATGATAGTGGTGTTTTGGTTTTCTCTTTTTCCCCCATTCCAAGGCTTGCTACTAAAACACATGTGCACAGTGCCCAAACTTCAGAGTCTACAGTGAGCGTCCGACAAAGGTCAGAGAGATCCCAGCGGGTGTGAGCAGAGACCCTGACCCGTGTTCATGTCCAAGGAGTAGCAAGAGCAAACGTCCCAGGGGTGTCATCCCAGTGAGCCTGTCCGTGACGCTGCGGGCCGTGGCTCCCCAACTTGTGTGACAGGCAAGACATAGGGGGCCGCATGTGTCTCCTGGTGTTATCTGCTTGCTCATGATGGATGAGGCCTGTGGCGTGGGCTCTGAGAAAGTTAGGGAAGAGGGAGCCGAGTCATGCACAGAGTCTGTGACCTTCCCCACTGCATCTTCCCAGAGCCAGGAAACCAAGTCCTGAGAACACGCCGCTGTGGGCCTTGACACCAGCAAAGGCAGCCTCGTGCAGCCAGTATCTTTCACTGTACTTCAGTTAGTTGGCCCAAGATGTGAACAGTCATGATCCAGAACATTTCGCTGTTCAGAAAACTATGGCTTTTACATTCAGGATGAATTAGAGTCTGTGTGAGATAGCAGTTGTTGCCTCCCCTTACTTCCCTGATGCAAGCCTGCTTGCATCACTGGACACTCTCGGTCAAAGGTAAACAGCATTGCTCAGAACCTCCGACTGATGACTGTTTCTGGGGAACCCGCAGTCACACGTGAGTGATAGGCGGGCCATTTGTACTTTTTGAGCCGCGGCGATGCAGCCCCTACATGCTTTGGAGTCACTGACTCTCACTCTCACTCCCTGGCCTCGAATTGATTCCAAACCCCAGCAGCCTGGAGGACAGGGCAGGACTGCCCCTGCGAGCCTCTTAGACGGTAACTGTCTACAGGAGTAGACACTTATCCACTGCTTGTCATCAGTTGGTTGTACTACAGCGGCTTGTGTCACTCTGCAAGCTATGCCACTTGTTCTTCAAATGCCAACAGGGCCACTGAAAGTAAGTAGGTTTCAGAGGAGCTTCCAGATTCAGAACAGGTGATGAGAGACTCTGCTCCCCACTTCAGCAGCAGAAGCCACTGAAAATCGTGTGCTTTGCTTTGGAACGTCATCAGCGACTGAAGGCCCAATGGGCCGAAGCAGGACATTGTTGGAGATGGTGCCAGGAGACGAACCCCTTGATTCTGAGGGCTCTTGAAATGTGATGAAGAGTAGGAGCTGCTCTCTCAGAGTCAACCACGGCGACACGCATCAGGTAAAGGCTGTGGGAGTGGAGCCTTCAGAATCTTCACCTATTGATGGAGCATGACTCAAGATAAGGGGAAAACAGCTGCAAACACTTACTGGTGATCAGAACTTGGAATGTGCGAATTATGAATTTAGAAAAATTAGAAGTAACCTAAAATGAAATTGAGTGCATAAAGATTGAATTCTTATGCATTAGTGAGATGACTGAACTGGTATCCATTTTGATTTAGAAAATCATATCAGAAATAACACAATCAAGAGAAATGGCATAGCATTCACGGTCAAAGAAGACACTGCCAAATCAATCTGGAAGGACACTGCTGTTAGGATGATAGCCATCTTCCTCAAGGAAATCCAATCAGGACAAATCTTACTCAAATGTGTGCACCCACCACAAAAGCTAGTGACAAAGAATTGCACCAACAACTTCAGTCAGAAAGTGATCATACATGCAATCACTTATCACATGCATTGATAATTATTAGTGAATAGGATGCAGAAACTGGAGACAGAACAGTAGTTGGAAAATATGTACTTGATAGAAATGAAGCTGGAGATTGCATGATGGGATTTTATGGAACCAACTACTTGTTTGAATACCTTGTTTCCACAATATAATTGGTGACTATATAGGCATCTCCAGATAGAGTAAACAAAAGTCAAATTGGCAACATCTGCGAGAAGAAATGATGGAGAAGCCCAATACCAGTTGCTGAAGAAAATTAAAACAAATCCACGAGAGTCAAAATACATCTGGAGTCTATCCCACCTGAATTTCAAGGGCATCTCTAAGAACAGATTGAACGCAGAGACCACTAAAGAGAGAAGACCTGATGAGCTGTGAGAAGGCGTCACTACTGTATCATTCATGAAGAAAGCAAAATATAATTGTGGTAGTTAAACAATCAACTTGAGCCTTAAGCGGATTAAGAGTGAATGGGGTAGATAACAATGTTGTCCTACAGGGGACAACATTGGAGACACAGGGTTGGGACTGCAGACAGTCTGACCCCACCACACAGAGGCAAAACATTAAGGGTGTGCAGCAGAGCAATGGGAGGGAGCTCAGAGCATGGAGGTCCCAAGGGAGGGCCAAGGATAGCCTTTGGAGTCAGGGCATGGCACCCCAACAGACTCACCCAGAGAACACTCCTCCAGGTCAACAAAAAGACCTTGAAATATTTTACTATTTTTTTACTAAATATTTTACTATTTTACAGGTCTTTTTTACTATTATTTTTACTTATGTATTTTTTTCTAGACATTGGCTTTTTGGGTTGTTGTCATTTTCTTTGTTGCTTTGTCTTGTGATGTCTTGTGTTTTTTGTGTGCATATTATTATCTCTGCAGGTCTATCTTGATAGGATAGGCTGGATGAACAGTCTGGAGGAGAAGACAATGGGACCAATGGTTCCGGGAGGACATGGGAGAGGGGGAGGTGGGGGAAAGGAGGTGGTGTTGACCAACCCAGGGACAAGGGAACATCAAGTGATACAAAATCAATAGCAAGGAGGATGTGAGAGACCTGGTAGGGGTTGATCAAGGGTAATGCAAACGAGAGAAATTTCTGAAACCCAACTGAAGGCTGAGCATGATAGTCAGACAAGAGGAAAATAAAAGGAAATAGAGGAAAGAAATTGGAGGCAAAGGGCATTTATGGAGGTTTAAATACAGGCATGTACATAGGTAAATATACTTTTATATGATGGGAAAATAGATCTACATAAATATATATATATATATATGTGGTTAGTATTAAGACAGCAGATGGACATCGGGCCTCCACTCAGGTCCTTCCTCAATGCAAGAACACTTTGTTCTATTAAATTGACATTCCATGATGCTCACCTTCCCGACACGAATGTTGAAGACAAATGTGTGCATAAGCAAATGTGGAAAAAACTGATGGTGCCCAGCTAGCAAAAGATATAGCATCTGGAATCTTAAAGGCTTGAAGGTAAACAAGAGGCCATCTAGCTCAGAAGCAACAAAACCGACATGGAAGAAGCACACCAGACTATGACCATGAAGTGTTGAAGGGATCAGATATAGGCATCAAAGAACTAAAAATTGCATCATTGTAAATGAGGGGGAGCATGTTAGTCTGGGTAGATGAGAGAAACAAATTCATAAACATGCATATGGATATAAGGAAGAGGTTTACATACAAGAGGAATGGAACATTGAGAAAGCATCCTAACCCAGTCCAGTCCAAGCCCACAAATCTGATATTCATCCATATGTCCGATACCAGTCTATAAAGTCTTCTTCAGATTCATGAGATACAATAGTGTCAGTACAATCATCAGCCAGGGGGTGCAGAGTCTTGTGTATCCATGGTGGTAGGAATAGCTCAGCACTGACAGGGACCTCTATGTGGCTTTTCCTGCTTCAAAGGTTTGGTTCCATCAGGGTACGTCCATGTGGCTTCTCCTCCTGTTTCTCCAGATTCCAGGAGTCAGGATGTATGAGCATGCTTCCTTGTTGTCTTATCAGTAGAGCATCTTCCAAGGGACTCAGTCTATAGTCTCTCACCTCCATGGGGGAAATTCATGAGATTTCCCAGAATTCTCAGAGAAAGCCATGCCCATACAGAGGTCTCGTTGACCATCTCCAGATTGACAGGCTGGACTCCACCCCTACACTCCCAGTCATGAAATTGACACCAAAGTACATGACTGCCACAAGGAGTACAGATTGGTCACCCAAAGCCCATCTGTAGGTAACAGGACATCCCCTTACAGGAGGGTCTGAGGGAAGAGACAAGCCAGTCAGGGTGCAGTGTAGCAATGATGAAACATATAACTTTCCTCTAATTTTTCAATGTTACCTCCTCCTCCCCCACTCCCACCCCCACTAACATGATCCCAATTCTGCCTTACACTGGTACAGATAAGAGCTGGAAACAGGAAATCCAGGAAAGATGATCCCTTCAGGACTAGTGATGAGAGTGGCGATACTGGGAGGGTGGAGAAAAGGTGGGGCAGAAATGGGGAACCGATCACAAGGATCTGCATATAACCTCCTCTCTGGGGTATGGACAACAGGGAAGTGGTGAAGGGAGACATTGGACAAGGTAAGATATGACAAAATAATAATAATTTATGAATTATCAAGGGTTCCTGAGAGCAAGGGATGCAGGGAGGGAGGGGATAAAATGAGGAGCTGATATCAAGGGCTTAAGTAGAAAGCAAATGTTTCAAGGATGATGAGGGCAACAAATGTACAAATGTGCTTGACATACAATGGATGGATGGATGCATGGATAGATTATGCTATGAGTTGTACGAGCCCCCAATAAAATGATAATAAAAAAAAGAGTTAATAGAGTGGAGTCTACTCTGTCAATCAGGTCATAGCCAATGAGGCCTCTGTGTGGTCATGGCCTTCTCCTGAGAATTCTGGGGACTCCTGTTTTTCATCCTTGGGAGCTGAGACACTTCTTTCTTTGGGTCACTTTCCTGAGAAGAAGGCACATGGACCTACCCTGGACTGATGCAGCCCTGGAAATTGGAGAAGCCCCATGGACCTACCCTGATGCAACCAGACCCGTGGAGCTGGAAAAGCCATGTAGGGACCCCTGCCAGTGCTGAGATGCTTAAACACCACTGGATCCAGAAGGCTTCCAGATCACTGGCATGTGATCTTCCTGCATTCAGTATCATTGCATGTGTTTTGTAAATCTGAAGAGTATTTTACAGATTGGTATCAAACATATAACCTAATATTGACCTTATGGACTTGATCTTAACAGGGATGGGGTGTTTTCATAATGTACAATTACCTGTTATATAAAACTCCCTCTCAGTTGAGCCCTGGTGGTGCAGTCGTTGTGTGCAGGACTGTGACCCACAGGGTTGATGGTTCAAACTCAGCAGCAGCTCTCCAGGAGCAAGGCTTGGGCTTCCTACTCCTTCCAGGGCAGTGATGCGGGGGGTGGGAGTGGGCGGACTCTCTCTTATACACATATGAGTTTCAATGGATTTGTTTCTCTCGTCTACCCAGACTAACACAGTTATTAAAAAGATAAGAAAGGGCTGAGCACCGGTGGCATACGTGGTTGAGTGCGGGACTGCAATCGTGTCCTGAGACCGCACAGTGAGCTCAAAGATGGGAACAAGTGTGGTGATGGTGCGGGACGGGCAGTGTTCTTCCTCTGTGCATCAGGTGCTTTGGATTGAAACCAACTCAATGGCACCTTACAACCACAATAGTATTTTCTCATTTATAATGGGCAATGTACTAAGGTATTGACGCTGCCAACGCAATCGAGAGAAATGGCATTCATTGGCATTCACAGCCCATCACCGTGCTGCATACTTCATAGAAATCACCACCGCTGTAAATTAGTGTCCTTATATAGAGAGGGAAATCAAAGCTCACAGAGGTTAAGTTTTTGTCTTGAGTCATACAGCCACTAAGTGGGCAAGTGCAGAATTTTGTCCCATGTCTGCCTGTTTCCACAGCTGGATGCTCTCTCTACATGTCTTGTAAAAGACTGACTTTTACAAGAAACACAAGTGATACCCCTTCTATTGGTTGTTAGATCACTTTTGAATATGAGAGATTTCCTTTATAAAAAGGTGTTTGCCCAGGACACAATTGCTATCCCTCATGGCCTCTCTGTTGAATTCCAGAGTATGTACAGTTTTACTGTTGGAGAATTCTTCTGTAATGAAAAACTCAGCTAAATGTCTTGTGTCGAATGGGCATGATAAAAGCATGGCGGGGCCAGGGTGTTCACCCCAAACACAGAATCATGTGACCATAAAGGAAAATATTATCTGCCTGCATGGTCTTCTTTAAGTACACATAGCCACTTATGTCGGGGCGTGCCTTCTGGTAGTATAAAAGTTCCACTTCTACATTAACCCTTATAGCTTATCATCTGTACTGCCGGAGTGACCTCTCATCCCAGTGAAATTGAAAATTCTTCTGCTCACCGTATTGTAAGAGAGCTCAGAGATCACGAAAGGCCCTGTCTCCCACTCCATTGAGAGGTTCCAGGGACTCTCTGCCTGCCCCTTGGCCTTGGCCTCAATCTAGATGGGAAAAGCACTCGGCCTTGCAGTTAATCCTTGGTTCCCCTGTGTTTCTTTCTCAGCATCATCGGACTCCCAGGAGAAGAAGACTGGCCGAGAGATGTTGCCCTTCCTAGGCATGCTTTCCACTCAAAACCTCCCCAGCCCATTGAGAAGTTTGTAACCGATATTGACGAGCAAGGCAAAGACCTGCTTCTGGTAAGCGCATGGCATGCCTAGTTGGTTCACACGATACTGGTGCATGAGACCTGCCCGATCCAAACCAGTTGGTGGGGACAGGAGTCAATTCGGCTATGGCTCCAGACTGCATGAGTCCTAGCCGTTCAGAGCCACTGGGGGAGGGGAGGGGTGGTCACAGTCTCCACAGCACCCACTTCCACACCTGTACCAAGTAGCTGGCTTTTGACTATGGCATGTCTTCAGTTCGTATGGAAAGAAAAAAGTCCCAACCCGCATTCTCTAAATCTGTTACCTTTTCATTCATTTTGAGTGCAGCATGAGAAGCCGGCTGATTCATTTGGACACATGCTTCCTCAGAACTACATACTGTGCCTCCTTGTTCGCACTTTCATGACCTTTCAGCAGCTCGACTGTTCTTTTGAAGGCCTTTTCCTAAATAGGAACATTTTGAGGAAGATATTTTTCCAAAGGAACTGTATTATTTTATACTCCTATGAATGCATCACGTGCATTGAATTGAATGGCCACATGCTCCTTCTATTAATGTTATTATACACATTTAAAATACCTCACTAAGAACAGGGATCTTCTTTGAAGAAGTCTGGAGGGTCAGTGGTGAAGTCCTGGGGCAATTGGAACCCACCAGCCACGCCACAGTAGAAGAATGTGGCAGTCTGCTTCCATAGAAGGTCCAGGGGCAGTTCTTCCCCGCCTTGCAGGCTCACTGGGAGTTGGGATTGACTCCATGGCAGTGGGTTTAATTTGCCCTGTTTGGAGTCCCTGGGTGCAAAGAGCTAACACACCTTGCTGCTCACCCAAAGCTGGGAGGTTCAAGTCTCCCCAGGGGTGCCAAGAAAGAGAAACCAAGCAATCTATTTCCGAACAGTCAGTGATTGCCGATCCTGCCGAGCCCCCTGAGTCAGAACCAACTGAGTCCGTGCTTTCAGACTTAAACTCGTACACCTTGGCCTTGGACATAATTCCTTGAACTTGGAGAGCCCTCATGGACAGCTCTTGGTATCTGGACCCATAACCTAATGAATGCACAGCCTTTGCTGTCAGGACGACGCAGCTCAAAGGAGACCTTGCTCATCGTCAGGGTCTTCCGACGCTCACATTCAGGCCTAGGCCTTAGCTGTTAGGCTTCAGCTCATTGTGGAAATAGCCGCGGTTTGTCTGTGCTGTTGCACAGCCCTGGATTTCCCCACCACCAGCTCTCACCCATCTTCACTTGGAAGTAGCTCGTTTTCTGACACTTGGGTGAGCACATCCTCCAATGCCAAGATTTGGATAGCCCCAGGCCTTTCCACTGTTGGTTTCTCCTTCACTTAGGACTTCAGCCCATAGCTCTTAAAGTAGGTGGATTTTAAAGAAGAATATTTACTGGGCAGAAGACTCACACACACACACACACACATATATATGTATAGTGTGTGTATGTATACATTCACACACATTTGATGCTTCACTTGCTGCTTAGGAAGATACTTTGGCTTCAAATAAGACACATATTTGTCTTGCCTTAAGCAAAGGGGTTTGATAAGAGTGTGTCATGTGGTCTGGACATGAATAGCCATCCAGTGTGTAAGTTTTCTGTCTCTCTTATCTGTGCATCCCCTGCTCTTAGCAACTCTGCTCTTCTCTTTTCTGGCTGCCTCTCTCTACCACCTTGCTTCTTTTCTTTACCTTTTAAACTTGTGATCAAGGTGATGGGTTACAGAGCAGACCATCAGTGTCACACTGAACAATTTACATACGCTTTATTTTAGCTCAGCCATTCCAATCGCTTCAATGCATTATTGCTAATCCCTGGCTTCTTACCTGTATTTTCCTGTCTCCTTTCCTAACCCTCTGTCTTCGCAAAAATGCTGCCCTTTTGATCTTAAATGATTGACCATTCTAACATGGCAGTGAGTTCAGTTCCAGACTGAAGGGTGACTTGGGCCATAGTCTTGAGGATCCCATCAGTTTGTGAACAATAAGCCTAGTTCCCTTTATGATTTTGAGTTCTGTTCTATATTTTCCTCCATCTCTAACCACCATCTACTGTCATCCATTGCAGAGCAGTTGGTAGTGGTAATTGGGCACCACCTAGTTCTTCTGGTATCAGGGTTACTACTCAGTATTACTTCTGTCATTCTGTCTGCTCCCCATAAATTAGGCTAATACCCTTGACTTAAAGAACTTCAACTATTGCCTGGATCCTATAGCTCGGAACCACCCATATGTCATGTTTTCTACATCAAATCCCTACAAAGAGGAACCTGACTGGCATGCCTCAGCTTTTCTGCCAAGCCATAATGTAGGCTGCTACCTAGGGTCCAGTTGTACTCATGATCCAGTCAGCTGTGCTGCAAGGGTGGAGTCAAGTGCCAGAAAGCATTCTTGGGCTCTCCTTTTGAGAAATGGAGCCTTGGGGGAAAAGGTTTCTGTTAGACGGGGATTGTGGGTGAACAATCACTATTATAGTGACCACCTTCAGTGAAGTATCCCACTTCTGTGGCTACAAAATACTCCAAGGCAAGCCAGAATATTGCCCAGCCTCAGCAGTGGAGGTCGTCAAGCCCTGAAGAAGGTTAACAGACGTGGTTGCCCTGTGCTCCTCTGGGGTCCCCCATGGAGAGTGCTGCCTCTGAGTCAGATCCCATCACACGTTTGTGCCAGACTGGAGATGGAGCAAGAGGAAAAGGAAGAGGAAGAAAGAAAGAAAAATCAACCAAAGAGGAAAGGCAGGATATGGATAATAAGAGTAGCCCCCAAGAAAGCAAGAAAGCAAGGGAGATGAAGAAGGAGAAGGAGGAGAAGGGAGGAAGGAAGAAGGAAGGAGAGAAAGTTTCACTATAAAACCTAATATCCAGGGACAGTTGGAGAAAAGGTGGCTTAAGACCTCAGATCCCAGATGACTCTAGAGATCTGCACAGGTCATGCCCATAAAGCCTAGGAAGGAGGGCTGTCCAGTCTAGATCACAGGTCCCCTTATTGAAAACTTGTTACTAAAGAAGATGCCGGTAAGGCGTTTTAGGAAGAGTTTTGTGTTGCTATTCATTTGCTTCTTAAAAGAAAAAATTTTTTTTAACATTTTAAAATCTAGCACTTGAAGACTGATCTTTCCTTTTTCTAAAAGCTGCTTTCTTTACTCTACAAACTACCTTAGTCCTTTGTGCATATAGAGCTTGTGTTAGCCTGGATAGACTAGAGGAACAAATTTCATGGACACACATATGGATATACAGGAATGGTTTATATACAAAAGGAATGGAACTCAGAGAAAGCATCCCAACCCAGTCCAGTTCAAAGTCATAAGTCCTATATTAGCCCATATGCCTGATACCAGTCTATAATGTCCCCTTTCGACTCACGAAGTCACAGGTGAGTGGGTACAGAATCCTGGCGCTTGCAGGGGTCTCCCCGTGGCTCCTCGCTTCCAGGGCTCAGGGACCATCAACAGCATCCAGTGGTGGCAGAAGCAACTCATCACTGGCAGGGGTCCCCACATGGCCTTTCCAGCTTCAGAGGTCCGGCTCCATCAGGGCAAAGCCGTGTGGCTTCTCCTCCAGCTCCTTCAGCAGCTCGGATGCTGCCATCTTGTCCATGATTCATCGTCTCTGAGACTAACTCCCAACAACTGAAGAGATAGCTTCTCATCTTCATGAGGGAAATATCACGATATCTCCCAGAAGTCTCAGGAGAAAGCCATGCCCACACAGAGGCCTCATTGGCTACTCAATGACTATCTCCAGATTAACAGGTTAGACTCCACCCCTACATTTCAATCATAAAATTAACATAAGCACATGACTGCCACAGAGCTTTACATCTGTAGATGTTTCTGTATACACATTTAAGTGTGGTACAAGTTTTTGCATGCGTATGTGTGGTAAAGTGTATAGAACATAAAATTCACCAGATTAACCATTGGAAGACTTATTTTTAACCAACCAAAACCCAAATGATGTAACAAGTCTTCTCCCCTTTGTGAAGTTTAGCTTTAAAGGCTAGCTGCTTATGAGGGAGGTATGCCCCCCCCCCAAAAAAAATTGAAACAGCTCTGTTGCGTGGAACTTGTGTAATATGCATTTTCCCACCAAGAGAGCATCCGGCAACTTGCTCTGAGTTAGTGCACCCAGTGGTGTCACCTGGGAAGGTTCTCTCTGGTCACAGTGAATTTTTTTCATGAAAGCAGTTTCACTTAAAGCTCATTTTATGTGATGAACGATTTAAGAGAACAGCATGCAGCTGTGAGATTTTGTTTCCTGTTTGGAAAAAATGCTGCAGAAAATTGCTGTTGTGAAATTGAACACCGCTAAGAAGGACAGCACTATGGGTAAATCTCAAGTATACAAATGCTTTACTCATTTGAAAAAAGGTGAAATGAGGACTGATGACAAACCTTGTTCTGGATGTCCATCAACTTCCCAAATGGATGAAAATGCCCTGCTTGAAGATTGTTGACAGATCATTAAAAAGATGGAGAAGTTATCTGGACTATCTTGGAGTTTGAGGAGGGGGGTCACTGCAAAATGTGTACCTTGGGTTCTGACTGGCCAGGAAAAGAGTGTTGAGTGGAAACATGATGTGCTTTAAAAGAAAAGCAACCCAGACTAGTTTTTCCAAGAGCATTGTGGGTGATGAGACATGATACTACCTTTTTTTTTACATGATACTATTCTTATGATCCTGAGAGCAAGCATCAATCGAGCCATGGAAGACACCATTGTCACCTGGCCCAAATAAACCTCCTCAAGGGAAATAAAAAAAATCAAGATGATGCTCTCTTTTTCAAAAAGATTTTATGTGATGGGATAATGCATTTGGAATTCATTCCACCAGGTTAGACTGTTCCTCAAGCTTTCTTTTTAGATCAGAGGTTCTCAACCTTCCTGATGCTGCGACCCCTTAATACAGTTCTTCATGTTGTGGTGACCACACACACAGCATAAAATTATTTTTGTTGCCATTTCATAACTAATTTTGCTCCTTTTATGAATGAAGATACCCCTGTGAAAGAGTTGTTTGACCCCCAAAGGGGTTCCGACCCACAGGTTGAGAACTGCTGATTTAGAGGTTCTGAAAAGATTGCATAACAGTTTGTGACCCAAAAGACCTGATTTGTGGCAGGTGAGAGACTGGTTTTGCCACCACAGCAATGCACCTGCTCACTCGGCCATCTCAATTGCACCAGTTTTTGGCAAAAAAAAACCAGCTTGCCATTCTGGCCTTATTCACCTGACCTCACTCTGTGTGACTTCTTTTTCTTTCCATGAATGAAGAGGGAAATGAAAGGTGATTTGATATCATTGAAGAGTTTTAAAAAAAAATTGGACGGTACTGTCATCCATCCAAACATGTTTCCAAAAATGGAATCGCTGATTTGACAAATATATTAAGGGTAATGAAGAGTACTTTGAAAGTGATTGTTTTGTAAAAAAAAAAAAAAAAAAATTCAAATACATAGCTTTGAAAAAAAATAGTCCTTTTAGGGGGCATGGGATGGTACCCCCTCATATTTCCAAACATGATGCTATTGCTGGGGGCTTCTGCCAACTGACCACTTTTAGAGCCTGGGTGAAAGTTTGGTCCGTGGAGTAGTTACCTTTTGCAAAGCAGCCAGCCAACAATCCTCTCACTGGCATGGGCCAGAAAACTCCTGAGTCTGCTCAGGCCAGGGCCCAGGGATGGGCGGGTCTTCTGGGGTGTGTTCTGGAGCCTGTTCTTCTCTCCATGAAAGGGGAGTGTTCTCAGAGGGACAAGCAGAAACCTGTGATGGCCTTGCCACTTAGACCACATTCCCTTGACCAAAGCCAGTCCATGGCAGAGGCCAAGCACTCCTGCCCTGCGGCGAGGGCTGAGGGGAGCCTGTGCCGGAGAGTCACAGCGGCCACCGTTTGTAGTGTGGACCACGTTATTACTAAGTCTCAGTTCTAGGTTTTACCCGCTCCTTGTTCCCTCCCGCAGACATCTTTGCTTCTTTACACTGGAACCAGGCAGCCTGTTCTGTCCCCCACTCATAGATGAACCTTAAGGCAGGGTAAAATTCAGCATAAGGCATCTGACGGTAGCGCAAAATCAACTCATCTCAGAAGATTCACTATGTCAGTAAAAGTATATGTATGCCACAAAACTATTAGTGATCAATCAATTAAAATCACCTTTAAAGGTCGCTTGGAGCAAAATCCTAGGTAGGGTATATAGTCCACTCAACTCACTGCCGTTGGGTCCTTTCCTACTTAGGGTGACTTTATAGGACAGTAGAACTGCTTCTGTGGGTTTCAAGAGACCGCGGTCTCCATGGGAATAGAAACCCTGTCCTCTGTGGTGGGGGGTGTTTCAAACTTCTGACCTTGCAGTTAATAGCCCAAGGCATAACCCACTACATCACCAGGGCTCCTTGGTCGAGGCCAGGGATTGGGAAACTCTTGAGACCAATGAGCCAACCCTGTCCCTCCTGGCAACGTTAAAATCACTCAAGAGCCTTAAATATCTTTTTCCAAACAAATGAAATTACTGTGATCTGAAATAATCACCTTCAAATGTTTTCAAAGTGGCTTCAAAGCCACACGTTCACACTGAAAGAGCCGCCGAGGGCTGGCGAGCCGTGGTTTGCTGACCCCTGGTACAGACCATCCAAAAGGTATTAGCTTTTCCCAAGGAGTAGTTTGTTTGTTTGTTTTTAAAGGAGTAGTTTTACACAAACTCAGGCTCACTGCCATCAAGTAGATTCCCATTCATAGCAACCGTATACATTAGGGTCACACAAAGATAAGTTCTGTCTAGATTGATTGTGTGTCCTTTGAAATACTCATTTCTATTATTATCCCAGCCACCACCAAGTTAATTGTAACCGCTGGCAATCGATGTGTGTCAAAGAGCTCCATACAGTGTTCAGTGGCTGGTCTGGGGGGAGCAGTTACCAGGTCTTTCTTCCAAGGAGCCTCGGCATAGATTCCCTTAGCCAGCCGTTTGGTGAGCAGCCACAGAATGCACAGCCATAGGACGCTATCTAAGCCTAGGGACACATTTCCATTGACAGAGCTTATGTCAATTGGTTGCTTTTTCTTTACCACAGAAATGCTTGACCTTTAATCCAGCCAAAAGAATATCTGCCTACAGTGCCCTGTCTCACCCCTACTTTCGAGACCTGGAGAGATGCAAGGAGAGCCTGGATTCCAACCTGCCACCGGACCAGAACCCCTCGGAGCTGAGCTCAGCCTGAGGCTTCAGCGGCTTCCTAGAGCTGATGGTACCAGAACACGCTTGGTGGCTGAGAGGTGCCCCTGGGAAGACCCCACAGAGCTGATGAGGCCACCGCCCAGAGGCCTTCCAGCTGCCGTCTTCTGGATGGGCTATACTTCTCCAAGGAAACTGCCTAGTTTACTGTTTTGAAATCAATGCAAAAATGATTGCAGCTTTATGTTCGTTTGTGTGTTTGTCTGTCTGTCTGTTTCAAGAACCTGGAAAAATTCCAGAAGAGAAGCTGCTGACCAATTGTGCTGCCATTTCATTTTTCTAACCTTGAATGCTGCCAGTGTGAAGTGGATAATCCAGGCACAGCTGAGTTATGATGTAAGCTCTCTGCAGCTGCCGCTGGGAGCCTCGTTTGGTACTTTTGAGTGAGAGAGTGGGTGAGGTAGTGAGTGTGTGTGTGTGTGTGTGTGTGTGTGAGTGTGTGTGTGTGTGAGAGAGAGAGAGAGAGAGAGAGACGCATATTCTCTGATCTCTTAAAAGTGTTACTTTTTGTAAGCGACATAGAATAATTGGATTTTAAAGACTCATGGGGATTTGTAAATGTTGACCGAAGGTGATTTGTCAGAATGGGTTTCTCAAATCAGAAAGTTTTCTAATTTGAATTAGAAAAGTCCTTGGCATTTCTCTTCTGGTCAAAAACAGTAGACTTGCTAGCAGTCAGAGATTTCACTATCTAGTTGAAGTTTTATATGCATAGCAAGGAAAAGAAAGAGAAGCAGGGAGAATCCTACTAGCTTTTAAGAAACTTGGTTTTTTTAAAGCACACATTCTGTTTGCTCTTTGCAAAGCTGAAGTCACTCATTGTGAGTCAGTTTTAACTTTTTGTACAATGCTATACTTGGTTGTTTCTTTGGGGAAGTGCCCTGATAAGCTTTTCCTTAGTTGCTATAGATCTAGGAAGTATACCTCAAATAGGTTAAAAAACAAAAAAAGTTAGAGAAAGCTTCATTCCTGGTTTGAACTTGCTTTATTTACTTTCCTACTTTTCTTGTTATCTGTTTGTTTGTTTGTTTTTAGAGATTTATCAGAAGCGATTGTCTGGTTTCGTTTGATGAGTAGTTTAGGCTGCCCCCTCCTATGACTCTGTGCTCTCCTCTCTCATGCCCTGCCAGACTGGCAAAATGTCCGGCTTATCTTAGCCCCAGCACCCCTAATATCTACTGCTACCATTACGTCATTCAAAGCAAATTGCTTCAGCTGTTCCCACACACCACCTGCTTTCTTTCATTCAATGAACCTTTCATAATGACACAGTCAGATTATGGCTCCCGGCCCCCGTTCCACAGGCCCAGCAAGCCCATATGTTCCCACCGCAGTGTGCTCTTCCTTCTTGGCACTCACTGATGTTACCTCGGAAATGAGCAGAGTGCTTCCTCTGACCCTGTCACCAACGCATAGACAGCTTCAAACTGTCACTTACTGCCTTACATTTGTTTCGACTCGCTCCCCGGTGTGGTATCTGAGGTGATGCTTTTTCAGAGGTCTCCATTTACCCTTTCAGGAGATCTCTTTCTTCGCTCCCCAGGCTCTGCTTGCCATTTAAGGACCTTCAGCACAGCTCGGCACTCTGCAGCACCAGCGAGCCCCTGCCACAGACCACACCTGTGCTTGTCCTCATGCTGTCCCCCTGTCTTCCATGGAACCTCAGCCCCTGGGCCCCCTTCGGGTTTGGCGCACCAACAGCTGGCAGGAAACACAGGAGCGGTGTATCTTTGGGGCAGTCTAGCTACCTTTGCTTTCTACGTCATGTTTAAAGTACATACAACTCTTAGAGCATGTGTTCAATTAGGATTTTCTAAGAAGGGACATTGCCTCACGCACGAGAAAAAGCCCTGGGTGATATCAATTCATCGTTGAAGCCTTATTGGATTCTTGATAGCTTGATGATACAAATGACCATTTGAACAACAGAGAAATGAAATGTTTCTTCTGGTAACGTTTTCATTGTTAAACTTTGGTCTAATTCAGTAGTGTGGAGAATGGGGAATTTTCCCCAGCACAAGATAAGGATGGAAAGATGGGCCATAAGGATGCTACACACTTACTTCAGTGTGGCAGTAGTGCTTAATGGTTTGTCATCCCTCTGAATGCTTGAGATATAATGTCTCAAGGGCATTCAGGGCAAATTGTTCTCCGCCCCTCCTGGAAAAGTGAATTCTGCCCTTTTTTTGATTGGGGATCAATATGCAAAGAAACTTTTTTTGGAGCCTACAAAGTGAATTGTAAAACTCACTGCACTGACTTACTTGTGAGCTTTTTTGGGGGAGTGGGGTTAGGGTTGGGAGGGGGTTGTCAGTCACCGAACATAACTTGAGTTTTTGCTTTTGCAAAAGTTTATCATAAGTTAGCTCAAAAAAAAACGCAGCTGTTCTAAACTGGAATTTTTTTCAGCATTCTTTAGAATTTTAGACAAATCGAGAGCTCAGTTTTTATTCCTAGCATATGCTTTGGGCTTGTTTCTCAGTGGCCTTTGTGAAGAAAAAATCAAAGTACACACATTTTGTCATTAGAATCGTGGTCCCCGCCCCACGTCTGCCAAGAGAATGAGAGCTCCACGAGGAGTCTGTCCCCAGCTCTCCCTTTGATGTCTTGTACATCATGTTCACCATTTCCGGAACCCAGATCCCACACGGCAGCAGCGTGGCTGGCAAAGCACTTTGAAACATGACAACAGAGCCAGGGTTTTCCCTGAACATGTCGTATCCTCAGTGGCATATGGTTTCAAACCGCTTTGCCTGCAGCCGGGCAATGGCTTGCTGAACAAGTCTTACTGTCCCAGAGCTACACGGAAACCATTCGGGGCAAGTCAAAGTACAGTGACAGGCTTGACAGCACATGTTAATCTCCTGCAAGACTAATGCAAGAATGTGCCCGATCGTTTCTGTACCAAGTGTGTGCAGGTTAAAGAGTACAAACTTGAAGCAAAAAGAGGAAGTCTGTCCACATAGTCATCGCAAATTATGCATGACAAAGGGCAATAAAGCCCCAACCTTAACTCAGTGGACACAGGCCTCATGAGAACCCACGCTGTCCTGCCTTTGAACTCCAGGTGCAAAGCAGTTATCCTGGAAGAAAGCACAGGGCATTTCAGCTCCTCAAACACAGGCTTTTCTCTTAGGAAGCACAGTGAAAAGCCAACATTGCATTTTGCCCCAGGTGATTTGCTGGAATTGTTTACTTAAAAATAGATTCTCGAAATTTTAATTTGAAGTGGGAGTGAAAATTGCACATCCAGTATCCTGCATACTCTTTCAATACAGAGGTTTATCATGGTCCTCCTGAATGTGGTACGGGTGTCTCTCAATGAGCAAAGTCTGAAATAGTACCAGACACTTTGAACCTCAAATTATGTTATTTTAATTTATAAGTCAATAGCTACTTCTCTTATAGGTGGTTCCCTTTTACATTCAGTAATTGCAACACTTATTCCATTAAGGAAATTAAATTATGTAAGCCTCCCAAACGTCATAAATTCATCTACCCAAGAATGACTGCCTTTTTATTAAGGGACAACTGGACAACGAAGAACAGGAGAGAGTCTCACGGTTTCAAAAGCAGGTTTTGGTTGCAAAGCTGGGTGTACGAAAGAATAATGTTAAAGCTAATAACCCACCATCATTACTTAAATGTGTTACTCCAACAGAATATATATATACATCTCCAAAAGAGATACTATTATAAATGTTTAGGTATCAGTGGAATGCAAAAGAATGCATGTACTGCATTGCTGCAAATAAAAATAAAGATTTTTGATCATTTTTAAGCCTTTAAAAGTTACTCATAAAACAGTGAACAAGAGATAAAGGCAATTCAGGAAAAGAAAAAGATTTCAAAGAGGGATCATTTCAAAGTCCATGTTGAAGGATGTATGCGTATATGTCATTAACAAAGTTTGAAATAGTTTATAATAAAATAACTTGATAACTATGGACTTGGTACAGTCAAAAACAGTTTCTATGGAGAAGCAATTCTAAGCACAGTTATAATTTGAGCTAGCAACCATATTCTCTCCCTTCATGGGAGAAGCTAAATCTTATACATCCCCAAGAAGAGATAGATGTAAATAGATACTGTTATCACTTATCAAACGACGCTGATTTTTAAAAGACATATTTTCTCTGCCATCAGGATTTTTGAAAGAGTGATTAATTATATGGTGCACATTAAGTCTATGCAAGTATACAATATGCAAGATATTTGCAGGTTTCTCCCAGGATTCCAAACAAAACTGGAAGCTATCAAAAACCTGTCAGGCAAGTGAAGTCCTTCGACAGCGAGTACTGGTGCTCTTCTCAGTGGGCTGCACCGTTTTTGTACTGGCTCCTTTTTTCCGTCAGTGCAGTTCTCAACCCACTGTTGTTGGCCGTTTGGCGCGTTCATTCATTTATCTCAAGCATTCGTAACTTGCACTCCCACCCTCCATCCACAGCCCCTAGAAAATAAAATAAAATATCCCTTTGGCCTACTCTTCTCTTCTGATCTTTGGAAACCACAGAAGATGTAGAAATGGAGGCTGGTTTTCCAGCATGTGTCTTTCCATTTCAATTTTTACAAAACAAAATAGGAACCAGCTTTTCAAAATGCTTTCTTTCAAGCAGCCTTCCCAAGCCTTCAGCTGAATGGATGGGCTCTTCTCGTGCGTCTGTCCGATTCCTTGTGTGGAGAGCCCGCCCTGCAGAGAGTTAGCTAGAGGAGTGCTGTGAAGGAGCACTGCTCTGACTTCCCGAGGTTGGAAGGTTAAAGGTTAGTAGAAAAGACTGGTGTTCCTGGCCCCCAAGCTTCGTTTTCAAATTCGCACTGACCCCAGGGCTGGACCCAGGCTGTCATGTGCTGTGCCTAGTTCACTCTTGCCTCACCCGTGCTTTTCAGGATAACTAAGTCTCCATGGTGTTCCCTCACCCAAGTTTACTTGTTTGTTAGGTTCTGAACATTTGTTTACACGTAAAATGTGCTTCTCGAAGGACAATGATGCTATTTGGATCATTTAAGTCAGTCTAAAAAGGGAGCCTGGTCATTCCTTCAAGAAAGGTTTCTTTAAGGTAACCAATTGCCTTTTCTCAGGCAAAAGTTACAAAGGTGGACAAGGCTTATTACTTAGAAAGCCAGTCTTGTTGAGAAGAAGCCAGTTTTGTGAGGAATGTCAGCTCCTTGGTGGCCCCGGTGAGAACCCCTCAGTGCTGCTTCTCGGGCCCCCACCATGATGGCCTTTACACACTGATTAACTCCCCAGCCCAATGAGAACAATCAGGTAAATTAATAATCAAGTAGATGCTTGATTACTTTTGATTTAGCTTTTTCTAAAGAACTGCTACCCTGAAACAACCTTCAGATTCTCTTTGAACTATTTTTTACTCATTGCATCATCACAAATGTAAATTCACAAGGAGCCATCAGGTTGAAAATGTCTAAGCACAGTAACTTAGACATGTGGCTTTAATGTCTCCACTTAAAATTTTTGTTGGCAATTTTATCTTTCCAAATATGTGTGGCTATACACACACACACACACACACACACAGAGTTACACTTAGGTTTTTACTCACAGGTTAGCTCAGAGGCCCGTTATCCTCCAGGTGATTTAAATTCATACTGAGGAGCCCCCTCCCTCAACAGTGTCATTGAAGAGTCGGGAGGGGAGTGTGGATTACAACCGCTCTCAGTGTGCATTCCCAGCGCAGCATGAGGGAGGGCAGGCAAGAACCTGGATCACACGCTTAGTTTTTCCTCTGACTCGAGTGACCACACACTTGTGGAGGGGTGGGGCTGGTGGGCTGGAGGAAGTTCTCTGAAACCATCAGTTTCACCCCTGGGCTCTAAGTCCCTCTGGAATAAAGGTCCACCCAAACCCCCAGAGGCAGAGCTACATTCAGCCTGAAGTGCCTAGGTGGGGCGTTTCCGGCACCAGGTACCTCTAAAGGAAGGTACCATCTGGGGGGGGGGGGGGGGAGAGGGAGAAAGGGGGTGCCCTGCGCCCTGCTGCTGTCTCAGAGGCACCTGCTGTGCCAAAAATGGCACCCAAACCGGGTGCCCTCTGCCCCAAGTAAACCGCTCTCGGAAGGTTCAGGGTGAAATGGAGCTGCTGCCTGCCGAGCATCTCTAAGAGCAGGTCTTTGGGGTTTTTTTGTTTGTTTGTTTGTAGAGAGAAAATGTATAATTACAGAAATAGGTTTTTATTTTTTTTTTATTTTCTACCATGATGCATAAATAATAGCAAAAGAGGTGCCTGGGAAAGTTTTTGTTTGGAAGAAACAATCTAACTTATTTCCGGCTCCATCCTCCATTGACAAAAACGCCTCTAACTCTCAAGTTCCTTCTGTTTTTCTTTGTCAAGTCAATAAAGCTATGTAAGCAAATGATCCTATTACTAAGGGATTTTGCTTTGTAGAGGCTTTTTTTTTAGGGGGTGCAAACATATCTGTACATACTGATTTCCAAGAACTATGACTGCAGCACTAGTCAGCACACATCAAAGCACACGTTTATTTCCTCTCTCTCACCGTGGTCTCTAGCCAGATGCCGTTGATGTGCTTCGGGTAAGGTTCAGACGGTATTCCTTGTACCTTCACCTGATAATTCTTCACCTCAGGCCCTTGATGAAATGCAATAATATGTATCTGTCCGCAAGATTGCCCTGAGCACCAGCATGTCTAGAACTTGACTTTGAGATATAACTAATGAGAGGACTCTAACAGTCACTCTTCAATCCCCAAGGGCATCGCATTCTCTTTTCCTTCCCTGTCGGTGACCACGAGTGTGAGAATTCCTCACTCACTTTGTATTCAGTGACGATCTGAAGACCAGCAATAAGTGTGTTAGTATGGGGAGTTGTTCATAGAATCAGCTTGCCTAAGACCAGTGCTTACCTGTTTCAAGTACTGCATCTACATAAATTATTTCTACTATTTTTCATGTGTTTTATTTATTTCTGAGTCACACTAGTCCTGTGAAAGTGCAACTGGAGACAGGAAGCAGCAGGACTTGGCATTTGATGTTCCTTACCACAGCCTTGAGTTAGGAAAATAAGAAGTAGACTAAGCACCCCCACCCCCCAATAAGCTGCATGCATTTTTAACCTGATGAGTAAAAATCTAAGTCTATAGTTTATAGTTTTGTGGGGTTGTTTGTTTTGTTTGTTTTTGGTGTCTAGGGGTTTTATTCTTCTATTAGTGATTTACAGCAAAAGACTTTATAGTTATTGCTTTTGTCAAATAGGCATATACTATAGTGTAGTAATAGAGAAAAATAAAAACTAAATTTAGAAGAGCATTTCAGATACTGCTTTAAGTCAGGACTCTGTGACATGGCCACCGGAGTTGCTGCCACTCAGAGTCCCATGCCGTCTAGTCTGCTCTGAGAAGCTTCTCCCAGAGAACAGGTCGTGCTGTTGGAAGGAGAGCTGTGTGCGTTTTCTGCAGGAGCAGAACATGTCTGCTTGCACAGCAGCAAGGTTTCCAGAATGGGTCAGATGGACGAACCCAAGTTTCTGTGTATCTTCAGAGAACTTGGATTGGTACCAAAGCAGTCTGTCTGGCCATAGGCTTCTGCAACAATAGATCATCTCCGACCCTTCAAAGTGTGTTGCATTTCTGGTCATTTAGATTTTGTTCTGAAGGTTAAAGAGCAAGTGCTTGGAATGGAAGAAAAGTATGTGTTGAGAAAAGCAGTTTTCTGTTCCCGCAGGGTGTGGATTTGATCCAGAGAGTCCTAGAGAATTATCATTTCCCATTGTGGAAAAGTAGTTTCACTGTGAAAGCTATCAGCCTGTCTGCCTTCCCATCCAGTCTATTCAGCAAGGCAAACCACCACCACCACCATCCTACCACCAATGCTTCCTTATACAATGTTTTTAAAGTTTGAGGTGGGCCGGGGGGGAATGACTGAGCCCCGGTGGTGTAGTGGTTGAGTGCGGTACTGCGGCCCACTGGCTTGGCGGTTCAAATCCAGCAGCAGCTCTCCAGGAGTAAGGCTCCCACAACCACCAGAGGGCAGTGATGCCCCCCCAAAAAAAAAGTTTGGGGGGGTTGTGCTTGGGGGACAGGGGTTGGGAGTTTCGTAATTTAGACATTTGAGCTGTTTGTTTCGGTGTAGCGGTGATGCATGTCAGGTGGTAATCTAGACTAGACTGTGTGTGCCGCCCCAGGATGAACTACCCCACCTACACCTTAACACCCTCACACATACACACACACACACACACACCTGCCCCCTCACCAAAGTGTCCCCTGCCACCATCCTGGCTTGCCTACAGTGCTCTCCCCTTTATCCCTGTCGCTCTCAGGGTCTCTGGGATGTGATGAAAACTACCCTAAACACCCAGCACTATGGGTGGACCTGCCTAGACCTGGCCACCGTCCCGACTTGACCTTCAGCTGGCCGCCCTCATCAAGAGAAGGCTCCTGAGACTGGGCACCAGTGTGCTCAGCACGCACAAATGCATTCTAGCTTCTTGGTGTGCGTCGTGCTTTTTAACCCGAGCTATCCTACAGAATAGACTGTGGTACAAGGGGAAAAACCAAGACTACAAACCACATTCCAGGCTGAGATTGTCCAACCTCCCACCCACAGGCCACATCTTCCTGTAGGTCTTCATACTTGAAGCTCGTTCTCCTCTGTCAGGGCAGGGCACAGACTCACAAGGGTGCGTTCTCCTTCCAGGTGCATAATTACCCTCATTCCGTTTGCCGTATTGCAACAAAAGTGGTCTGTTTTTTGGTGCTTTGGGGTTCCACAGGTAAAAGGAGCGGTGGAAATTCACTGCTTAGAATAGTCTCCTAAGAATTTTGGCAGGTGACATGATTTTGGATATTGTTTCTGCTCTTTTCTCTGTATACAAGATTGAAAATGACTAGGTTGGCCTGTTAGGTCCACCTGGGGATGCTTCTTCACCGGGCGTTTCAGCCCTGTTCTCTCCCTAAGAGTGAGTGCAGCCCAGTCACCTGAAAGCAAAGACCTTCCTACCGATTTGAATTGTTTAGTCCTCACAGGAAAAAATGGTCTCGGGTATAGACAGGAGCATCTTACTCTAGCAACCATTTCATACAGAAAGCCCTCCTAAAACAAACAGAATCACTTCTAAGGCTACCTTCTGCATAGCCTCCTGAGCGGAATGTTCTTTCATCTTCCTCTTGGAAATTCAGTTGCCACCAAGTTGACTTTGATTTGCCTCTGGGTGGGCTCGAAACGCTAACCTTTCGTTACTAACCCGGCATTGTCAACTGTTTGCATCCCCCCAGGACCCGGAGTAAGATCAAAATACAGGTCAGTTTATCTAGACCCTTTCTCGGCTTAAGAAAAAGTAGAAACGTGTTTATGGAAGGTAAAATAATGTAACCCAAGTAAGAACCACAGAACTTTATATTAAATGCTCCGTCACTAGAAATCTCTTTTGGAAAGTAGCTCATAAAGCAAGAGATGCTTTATGACAAAAGGCTCTGAGGTCGCGTGGGCCACCTTTTGACTGGTTTGGAGCAGAAGAATGGCAAAGGTGGCTCTGAGGTTGATGGCCATCATAACATGCCAGAGAGTTCCGAGGGTTAGAGATCGATAGTCCTTTGGAAACTGATGTCTTAACTGGGTGCTAGAATGCAAATTTAGATATTTATTGTCAGATGATGGAATTCATTGTTGTTATTTTTTAAATTGGTGTTGAAACATCACTGTCAAATCCATTGTTAACATATATTCACAAGCTAAATTGAAGTGGGTGGGAAAATGGTTTGTATATTTATCATATCTTTTGTACAACTTCTTACAATAAAAAATATTGGTAGTAAATAAAGGTCATAAAAACAGCCATTTCTAAATGTGATTATTTGTTGATGTGGAGAATAGACGCAGCACAACATATACAAATTCAGCAGTTTCTACAGGGGCAAGTCTGCAACAAAGATGACATTCGTCAAGTTGTCCAGGCCTGCACCTTTTCTTCGTCCTTGTGCCTCCCCTTTTAACATGACCTCGGTGCTCCCAAAGCTCCTAGCTAATCTTCTGATTCGCTGTTATAAATCTCATCCCATATCAAAAGTTCTTAAAACATTGCTTAAGGCAAAACTTTTTACTGTTTAAGCTGAAGTGTTGTTAGCTTTAAGAAGACTTCCAGGGATATATTTTTTTGTTTAAAGATTATCTCAGGGCTCTTAAATGCTTCTCCTCCATGCCCCATGCTCCACTATCATAATCCCTATTCTACCTTATGAATCTGGTCAATATTGATGGGCCTCATTGTGCAAGCCCACTGGACCTAAGGAAAGGTATTTCCCCAGTCAGTCTTTCCAACAGTCCCTGCTAGTCCTCTGAGGAGTTGCCTCTTTTGAAGAACACTCTAAATCGCATAATTTATTTATGTATTTTAACTTAGAAGGAATGTTCTGGAAAGATAATATCTGGAGCCATAAATCTGACTATAATGAAGAAATGATAGCTTCATAAGAAGCCCCATAACCAACAGGCACCACCTAACGGGATTGGCTGGCCCAGTTTTATAAGTGGTGTCGGAGAAAATCCTTCTGTTGCCTTTTTTTTTTTTAAGTTAGAAAAATGTTTTTATTTTATTTTTTTAATTAAAAAATTAGTTTATTGGGGGCTCATACATCGTTTTTCACAATGCGTAAATACATATATTGTGCCAAGCACCTTGACATGTCTGCTATCATTCTCCAAATATCCGCTTTTCCACTTGAGCCCTTTTTCTTTTTTAAAAAATCATTTTATTGGGGACTCACCACTCATCACAATCCATTCATCTGTCCATTGTGCCAAGCACATTTGTATATTTGTTGCCGTCATCATCTCAAAACATTTGCTTTCCACTCGAGCCGTGCCCTCTCCACTCCCCCCGCCCTCATAAACCCTCATAATTTACAAACCATCATTATTTTGCCATGTCTTACACTGTCTCGTGTCTCCCTTCGCCCACTTTTCTGTTGTCCGTCCCCCAGGGAGGAGGCTGTATGTAGGTCCTTGTCATCAGTTCCCTTTTTCTACCCCACCCTCCTGTTGCCGCCTTAAACTCGGCTTAGACCCTGGTGGTTGGTACAAAACCGAAGCCCAAGCTGTCACGTTGACCCCCAGGCATAGGTGGTCATGGCTTCAGGGGGTCTCGTCTTTCTCCTAAGGAGCACTGGGTGGGTTGGAACCAGGGATCTCTCCCTTAGCAACTGAGTTCTTGAACCACTGTGCCGTCAGGGCAGCTTTACCCAGACCCACATGCCTTTAACACCCTCCTTTTCCAAAGGAGCCTCGTGTCTTCAGAGCGAGAGGCCCGGCTGCTTTCTGCTTCCTAAAGGATCCCAGCTGGGAAACCCTCTGCCAGTTCTTCTCGGCCACCCGAGGAGGCTTTAAGCTGAAAATGACTCCACAGCACCTAATGACAGACCGTGGTCACCTCTTACCCTTTTTGCCTCATGATGCTTCCCTGTTGACTGAGCTGTCTGGTACCACAGAGTGGGCGTTTACAGGACAGAAATTTGTCTCCCCGTGGAGGTGGCTAGACGTCCCAGTTTGAAGAGTTACGCGTTCACCTCTGTGTACTTCCAGAACTCTGCCCACCTCCGCTCCGGGAGCCCCACGCACTATCTGGCCTTCCATGGTTGCCATCTTCCACGGGTTTTCACGGTGTGACTTTCTCTCCTTATCTGATCTCCCTTTCTAGAGGAAGCCTACCACACCAAGACACTCACCGTGTGACCCAAACACCATGTCAGACACGCAGCCTCTGACCAAGTTAACAGAACAAATCAGATCTTTTTAAACAAAAACCTCCATGCCCCCAAGTAAGGTCACATCACAGGGAGGCTGCAGGTGCCATGAGTACCGTGAGTACAGCAGAGCGGAACACAGCCTGCGCCAGCCTCCTCCTCACCACGGCTCCTGTGTCCGAGCCCACCGGGGCAGCCACTGTGTCGTCCATCTCCTGAGGGCCTGCCTCTCTTTTCTGGACCCTCTCCTTTAGCAAGCATGGTGTCCTCCAGGGACTGGGCCACCATGTCTTTTGTGGAGATTCAACTTGATCCATAACACCTTTCCTCTGGAAAATTCCCAGTGTCCGAGAGGGACCCCAGTGGCCATGTTGGTGCTGTGAGGTCGTGTTCGGGTGGAACAACCAGACGGTCCCCCTGGAATCTGAGGCCAAGAGACTGAGGTACTGACCGGGGTCGATTTCTGATAGGCCTCATACGACGACACACACATGATTCCGACATGTTTCTTCTCGTGTGGACAGAGGAGGGCGAGGGGACCCTTGGTGCAGAGAGGGGAAGGCTCAGAGAGTCTCGAGCTCCTGTTCCCTGTGTTGTGAAAGTCCCTGTATCCCTATCCTGAAATCTGCAGCTAACTTTGTTCTTTGTAAAATGTAAGCGACTGAAGATTGAGGGAGAAGGGCAGGGTGGGGATGAGAGCCAGGACAAAGTCAGTAAGGAGTGTAGAGGAAGAATTGTTCTTTGATGAGGGGGGGGGGGTCTAATAGGCAGTCTAAGACTGTGATGTACACAGGCATACAGAGGTTTGTAACTTTTTAAAAATCATTTTATTGGGGACTTGTACATCACATACAAACTTGGAGTTTTGGAATGTTAGTTATGTGACCTTAAGGTCTAATTTTTTTTTTAGGCATCACTGCCCTCTGGTGGTGGGAGTAGGAGGCCCAGCCTTGCTGCTGGATTTGAACCTCCAACCCAGTGGGCCTCAGTCCCGCGCACAACCACTACGCCACCGGGGCTCAGCCTGACCTTAAGGTCTAGATGGACAAAACTATGTCTAAAAACTAGAAATGCTCATATCTTAGTATATATCCTTTTATCTCCAGAAATGTAAATCAGATTTGATCATTTCTTTGAAACTTATTTCCCTCTTGCTCTCAATCTAAGGAACCATTAAAAAATCTTAAAAGCTGTCTGGATTTTTCTTGAAAACATTGAGAGGCACCAATAAAAATATCTTTTCCTGGTACAGTTTAGAATTCGAATCATCTGAATGTTTTAGATAATCATGTTTGTGATAGCTCTTGAAGTAATCTACATAAAGAAATGTATTAATGTGAAGTTTGCTTTTAAAGATGATAAAGAAAGCACCTTTTTAAATTGGGGGCTCTTCCAGCTCTCATAACAGTCTGTACATCAATTGTATCAAACATATTTATACATACGTTGCCATCATTATAAGAAAAAACCATAAAACAAAATGGAAGTGATTTTAAATGTAAAGAAGAGATACTTTATTTTTTTAATGCCTAACTTAATCTTTTAAATGCCATGGGAGTTTTGTGAGTGATTCTTGAGAAAATCTTGACCTAGGACCCTGAGAATTTCCAAAAAATAATCTGTCATTGTGGGAATACAAAGTATCACTGTTAAAGACTGATAGTTGTTCTGGAATTAGTTTTGTCAGCTCCTCCAAAAATGGCACATTAAAAAAATGAATGGGATCAGGCTGAGCCCGGGTGGCGTAGAGGTTGTGCGTGGGACTGCGGCCCACTGGGATGGAGGTTCAATTCCAGCAGTGGGGCTGGGCCTCCTACGCCCACCACAGGAGAGCAGTGATGCCCCCCCCCCAAAAAAAAGAATGGAATCATAATTAAAATTCTAGCTGATGTATTTATGCAACTGCTTTGAAAATTTATATGGAAGTTCAAAGGACCCAAACAAAATATAAGAGAGAGGAAATTTAATGTTTGATTATATTTAAGTGAAATTTTAGAAGAGCCAGATACTTCAAAACTTAATTAAAAGCTAATCAATACAGAAAAACATTTAAAAAACAAACAAAAATAACAAAACATAAAGACCCCAACCAAAAAGAAAGCAGAAAATCTTAAAAACCAGGACAAATTTCAATGGATCATAAGAGAGCTCAAATGGTGGAGTGCAAACTTTTAGCCTAACATCAGCAACAATCCACTTTCCAATGCATTCTGCATGTGAGCAGAACTTTCTGCATCCCTGGTCCATGGTCAAAGGGAATTCACCTGGGACTTAATGCACATGTATTTCCCTACATTTTTTTAAATTTTGAAATAGCATTAAAATGGGTCAGACTGGCCATCAAATGATAGTATACTTTTACTTAACTGTTATTG
The DNA here is from genome assembly GCA_004026705.1 of Nesogale talazaci. Lineage (NCBI taxonomy): Eukaryota > Metazoa > Chordata > Mammalia > Afrosoricida > Tenrecidae > Nesogale > Nesogale talazaci. The sequence continues at coordinate 34,262 of PVJH01007027.1, read as the reverse complement.
TCAACTTTACAATGCTCTCTACCTGATGGCAGGGTTTCTCACTTCCCATAGCTATGATCAGAGGGTTAATCCATGTGTAGACCCTGTCAATGGAGTTTGGGCTCCCACTGCCATCCATAGCCTTTAGCCAACCAGTGTTAAGAATTTAAACTCTGATGCCATTCTCTCCATTAGATTTAGAGACAGTGCCTGGATTAATGGTTCCTTGGGGGAATGGTGGGAGCGATTGGGGGGAAAAGGGGAGCTCATAGTGAGGAGTACAAGAAAATGTTCTGACACTAACTGTGGTGGTGATTGTACAACTGTTCTTGATATGATTGAACTATTGAGTCATATGATATGTGGATTATAGACCAATTAAGCTATTGGAGGGTAAAAAGATCTACAAAAAAGAATAACCACTTGTGAACAAAAGGGCATTATTTACCCAAGGACAAAGTTCAAAGGGGTGAGGAAAGGAGAAATGGAAATGGGAGACCCAGAGAGAAAGTAGGATCAGTGAAATGACATTGTGGTATTATAATCCATGATATGAATGGAAAATGATCTGCTCTGTAAATGTTCACCAAATTTACAATTAAGCTTTACAAACTCTCTACTAAAATACCAGCAGCTAATTAAAACACATTAATATTTCTCAAAAGCTAACCCAGATAGCATTGGTGCAAGGGTAAGAGTAAAAGAACAGAATCAAATCGAAATAGACAGTCACAGAAAGTGGTGAGTTGATTCTTGACAAGTGCCAGGATAACTCATGGGGAAGAAGGATAATATTTTTGACAAGGGTTTCTAAATCAACTGAATATAGAGGGAAATGAAGCTTGGCCTTTAATTTACACCATTAAAATTTTCAACTCCAAATGGATCTTGGACCTAAAAAATAAGAACTGAAACTGTGGAACTTAGAGAAGGGAAGAATAACAATATTTTGCTACCTTCGGCTGGTAAAGATTCCTTAGCTAGAACAAGAAGGAAAATAAGTGAAGAAATAAAAGGGGACTTCAGAAAATGTTTCAACCTTGACTATTTAATATTAGTAAGAAAATGAAAAGTAGAAAGAACCCTGTAAAACACAAAGGAATAGTGTCTGCCTGTACACCTCCCACCCAGACTGCCTAGGAAAAGGCCTTGGACTCAGGACATTCTTTGATTAGAAGGCTGAAATTGGGTCTCTCTCCCTCCACCACCACCCCTCACCAACCCCCAACCCCCCCCCACCCCCCGTTTCTTCTCCTTATCTTGTTCTGGGCACACAGCACACTTCTGTTTCTTGCACCTGTGGGATGTGATATGGCACCTGGTCAACCGTATTTCTCTATCTGTTCCCAACAAGAAGAGAATAAGGCCTCTCAACTAAGGCGTGAGGAGGTACATGGAGGACATCTACTCTATGAGGACAATTTTCCTGACCACGGGAGGCTGGTGCTCTCTCAACTCACTGCCATGAAGTCCGTCCGGACTTACAGCAAGTCTGAACACAGGACAGAGTCAAATGGCCCCTGTGGCTTTCAGAACCTGAAAATCGTTATGGGATGAGCAAACCTCATCCTCCTCCTGCAGAGAGAGCTGGTGGTTTCAAACTGCCGAACTTGTGGCTAGCAGCCCAGTGCATGACCCATGATGCCACCTGGGCACCTCTGTTGCTCACTAGTGAAACTGATCTCTCGCTGTCTCATCTCCAAGTGTGTACAGCATTTCCCCAGCGCTACTAGAGCACGTGAGTGAGTTTTCTTTTATTTGAGACCCCTAATCCTGCTAAGACAATTCATATTTGCATAAATAATCTGATTTCTTGAGTGGGCAAAAGTTTGAATTTACCCTCACCAAATAAGTGAGATAACAGGAAAAACAAAGAGCTGAAAATATGAGAGGGTTTTAAAAAAAAAAATTCATGGGACTATTCCATGAAAATTCACGAGAATATTCCACGAGTTTTTAATTCAAATTCTCCACAATTTTTTAGAGTGATCTAGTGGACTCCACCTCAGTAGTCATTGGGGAAATGCAAATTAAAACCACACTAAGTCCCACCTGGAATACAAGAAAGAAAAAAAAAACTGAGCCACCACTAATGTGCTAAATTTAACAAACAACTCTAAGTATTAGTAAGGATGTGGTACAACTGAAATTCTCATCCTTGATGGTGGAAACACAAAAGAATACAGTCACTTCGGAAACAACTGGGTAGTAACAGTTTTTATATATTTATTAAGCAGTCCACCAATCCCACTTACAGGTGTTTACAGGGAATAAATGAAGCCATATGACCATACAAGCACTCTATTTGTTCATTGTACACTGTAGGGTGCTACTGAGTTGGTTTCAATTTATAGCAATTCTATTTATAGTTCCCTACAATAGAACAAAGCACTGCCTGGTCTCGCCCCATCCTGATAATCATTCCTGTGTTTGAGTTCATTTGTTGCAGCTACTGTATCAACTCATCTCAATGAGTCTCTTCTTTTTCCTGCCAACCCTCTACCAAGCACGATGTCCTTCTCCAGGGGCCCGGCCCTCCTGAGGACATGAGTACCTCCAAAGTACAGGAGATAAAGTCTCAACCTTCTTTTGTCTCATAAGCATTCTGGGGCTGTACTTCCAATACAGATTTGTTTGTTCTTCTGGCAGCTTGTGGTACATTTCATGTTCTCCACCAACTTCATAACTCAAAGTCATAACTATAAATGTTCATAGCAGCTTGATCGTAGACAAAAATGGGAACCGAGCCAAACATCCATCCAATGGATCAGCAAATTGTTGTAGCATGAAAAAAGGAACAACTATGGATCCATACTAGAACATGGTGAATGTCAGAATCATTCAGCTAATGGAATGATCAGTTGTAAAGAGTTATCCTCTGTTGGAGTGAAGCTCAGTGGCTCTCAAGCACTCAACTATGAATTGTCACCTTGGCAAACCCACCCAGGTGTCCACACAGGGTAGGGATACAGGGGAACCTGCCAACCTGTTTCCATAAAGAATCCAACCTTGAAAAATGTATTAATACTTACCCTATAAGTATAGGCATGGACTAAACAACTGACCGATGGTTGGGGGCGGGAAGCATAAGAGAGGGGGAGGTGGGGGAGAGGAGGTCATGTTGACCCACCCAGAAATAAGATGTGTTAGACAGGGTTCTCTAGAGAAACAAAACCAGGACACTAGTAATTCTCTTTATATATTTATATAGATAAAAGGATATATAAAATAAATAAACAGTTAACTAATCTATAAAAGCAGTACAAATGGCTCGATGCAACTCACTTGTGTGAGACAGCTAGTAGACTGGCAGTCCTTGGAGTCTTGAGGGCCACCAAGTTGTCCTCTGGAGAGCAATTCAGGCTAATCTAGCCACAAGCAGCAAACAGCAAAGCAGGTCACCAACAGTCAGCCAGATGACAGAGTCCAACTGTCCCCAGCTCAAGAGATGTATATCCCAGGAGCGTGGCGAAGCAGGGCTTGAAGGAACTCAACTCACAGCAACACAGCCCACTGGTTACATGTCCCATGGGTACTATCCCTTGGAGATGGAGGCACAGGACGAACAAGGCAGCTGGCTGGTCCAAAGATCCGAGAGCCAGGGCGGAGCTCACTCAGCCATTTCCCTCTCTGCCCTTCAATTGATCTTAGTGTGTTCATTGGCCATGTTGTCACAACAGACCTACCTATCTTCTTCGGCCATGTTGGTACAACAGCTTACATATCACATAGAGGAACAACAAGTGATCCAAAATGAGTGACAAGGAGGGTGTGAGAGGCCTGACAGGGATTGATCAGGGGAAATGTAACTGAGAGATACTACAGAAACCGAAATGAAGGCTGAGCATGACAGTGGGACAAGAAGAAAGTAAAAGGAAATAGAGGAAAGAACTAGGAGGCAAAGGGCATTTGTAGAGGTCTAAATATAGGCATGAATGTAGGTAAATATATATTGATGATGGGGAAATAAATCTACATGCATATACCTATAGGGTAAGTATTAAGGCAACAGAGGGACATTGGGCCTCTACTCAAGTACCTTCTCAATGCAAGAACTTTGTTCTGTTAAATTGGCATTTCATGATACTCACCTTCCTGACATGATTTCTGAAGACAAATGTGTGCATAAGCAAAAGTGGTGAAGAAAGCTGATGGTGCCCAGGTATCAAACAATATAGCATCTGGGTCCTTAACTGCTTGAAGGTAAGCAAGAGGCCAACTAGCTCAGAAGCAACAAAGCCCACATGGAAGAAGCACACCAACCTGTGTGACCACCCGGTGTCGAAGGGATCAGGTATCAAGCATCAAAGAACTAAAAACTGCATCATTATAAATGAGCGGGAGTACATATCGGGGACCCAAATCCCATTTGTAGGTAATGGACCATTCCCTTACCGAAGGGTCACAGGGAGGAGACAAACCAGTCAGGTTGCAGTGTAGCAATGATGACACATACAACTTTCCTCTAGTTCTTCAATGCTTCCTCCCCCTCACTATCATGATCCCAATTCTACCTTACAAATCTGGCTAAACCAGAGAGTGCACACTGGTCCAGCTAGGAACCAGAAACATAGGGTATCCAGTATAGATGGACCAGTGGTGAGAGTGGCGATACAGGGAGGGTTGAGGTAAGGTAGGGTAGAAAGGGGGAACTGATTATAAGCTTCTACATATAAACTTTTCCCTGGGGTACAGACAACAGGGAAGTGGGTGAAGAGAGACATTGGATGCTGTGAGACATGAAAAAATAATAATAATTTATAAATCATCAAGGGTTCATGAGGGAGGAGGGAGCGGCAGGGGGGTGGAGAGATGAGGAGCTGATACCAAAGGTTTCAATGGAAAGCAAATGTTTTGAGGATGCAGAAACAAATGTACTAATGTACTTGTCACACAAAGGATGTATGCATGAATTGTGATAAGAGGTATATGAGCCCCTAATAAAATAATTTCAAAAAAAGAAGAAAAGTAAAAACTACCACCACCAACATCCTATACCCTGATTATGGTGAAGTGTACATGTGTCAGAACTCATCAAATGGTACACTTACAAGGGGCAACTCATTATATGTAAACTACATCTCAGTGAAGCTGTTTTTGAAAACATTACGGGTGCTTCCTTTCGATGTTTTCAAATATCAATCTGAAATAGTTTGTCAATAATTCTTTTACGATTTTATAATTTATGAATTCTCTGGCGAAAAATCCACATAGCCAGTGCAGATCAAGTCACCGTTGAATCTTCATTTGCTCTTTCTGCCAGCACCTGCGCTGGCCTTTGCAGCCCCCTCACTCTTCATCCCGTTCTTGCGTTGCTTTCTTGAGGTCTTTTTCTTCTCACACAGGCCATGTCTTGCAAGTCTGTGTGTAGGTTCATTTTTCTTTGCTTAATCCATAGAATCATAACTCATGCCGAAGCCAGTCATCTTGCCACCACCAAAATGGGTTCTAAACCCAAATACAAATATGACACCTGGTGTGGTCTTGTACATTTTGGCTGGTTTTTCACGAACTTCTGTCTTAGGCCCTGTTTCTTTCCCAGGGTGAAGGACATCAATGACCATTTGTTTTCGCTTAAGTAGTCGGTTGGTCATGAACTTCCTAGTCCGGATGGTTACTGTGTCATTCATGATGGAGTAGAAACCTCAAGCAGCTAGACATAAAAAGAAAGCTGTCAAGAATTTGTATAGCTCAGGAGTCACCTCCATGGGAATGTAACAAGAGGAATGTTACAGTGAAACTCTCCCCCACTGACTCGTGGAAGCTCTCCTGAACAACAGGAATGTTCCCTTCTGATTCACTGTGCTTGTTTACTTCCCTGTCTTTATCCGGTGAATGTTCTATGTCTGGTGCTTACAAGGAGAAAATTAAAGAAGGTGGATGGTTGGTTTTCATGATTCAAAATCTATTTTTTAAAAAACCCTGGGGAAAAATACACACACACACACACACACACACACACAAACCCCAAGATATTCATGTTTATTGGGTATTTTTTTTCCCTCTGTGTAACCAAAATTATAATCAGAGTTAAATGGTGCATGTGAAATTGGAAAAAAAAAAGGTTTAAAAGATATACAAGATTTCATAAAGTGAAATAAATAAAAAAATACAGTGGAAAATAAAACTTTCAATTCCAATGATCTCAACTCACTGATACTAATACCTGAATTGCCACTACGGATTTATTGTGTAACCTTTTCAAAAATTTCTGGACATATTTCTACATAGACACATACTAAGTTAATCCATCTGAAATTGCTATTTCAGGTTAAAAGTTGATGAATTTTGACAACTATTATGGTTCAATAAATATATCCTCTCATTTGTGTGCAGCCTATCACGTTTATATAGAGTTCTAGAATTCTCTCTTTTAATAATGTGTAGTGGTCAATTTTTCATAGAGATCCATCACTATTTAAATGCATACAAAGTTTGCCACTATATAAACATACCATACTTGATCTCCTCTTCTGATGGATACTTAATTTATTCATTGTCTCTTGCCCTTTCAGTAAATGTAGTTGGAAGATCACAATGGCTAGTGAACTTTCTGTGTTTCCATCCCTAAGGAAATGACACACACATAAGTCAGATGCCTGAGTTTGCAGACCCAGTGTCTGTGCCTCTCTATTTGGCTGAAATTCTCAAATATCCACACAAAAAACAGCAACAAGTGCATGAAAGTTAGCCCTACTGTTAAATTTAAACCCAAGTCACACAAGTGCACATAAACTTAAAGCTGGAATTTGAATTAAGCTTTGAGTGTCATTCAAGTGCAAAGTCCCTCTCCCCATGAATTATTGTCAGTACTAAAAGTCCTGTGAGTTTTGACCCCAGCCAATGCTCGTGGTATGGCCCCTTGTCTTTGCCTGACACATAAAATCCCATTTTGTCCTTGGCATTCAAGGCCCTTTTCCTCTGTTCCAATGTACTTTTCCAGTCTCATTTTCTCTCTAGGGTCTATGTCCCCACACCTGACGACATGCCCCTTACCTTCCAATCAGTCCCTTCCCTCAGTTTGGGACACCCAAACTTCTCAACTCTTCTGGTGGAAGTCGTCCAGTTCACATCACATTTGTTCTACTCTGTCCAAAAGCACCACTGGATGTTGGAATGGACCTGCGGTCACACAACAATGCTGCTTCTTACCACTACCACCCCAGCGGCAGGGTCTTCTTGGGAAGAAAAGGCCCTCCTTTCAAGTGAATCACAACCACCTTTGAATCTTTCATTTCTCTGCTTTCTTACTGTCAACTGGGGACAAACTACCTTCTCTTAGTTTCAGTTTTCTCATCTGGAAAATGGTATGTTAACCCTCAGTTATTTCTAGAACAAGGCAGAGGACACGTCAGTCCATAGTTAAAAGAAATGTATGTCTATTAGTATATAACCCGTCTAGAGAGGATCTCAAAATATGCCTTGACTCCTTTTCTTGAGTCACTGTGAGTTCTCTCCTGAGAAGGCCAGACTGATCCAATCTTTCTGGAGTCCACTGAGACGAGTTCCCAATCTCTCTGGCCTCCTCCTTCACAGAGGTCTGCTCCTCATGACCTCCACAGGCATCTCTGCCATTCCTGTTTTCCTCTCCTCTCCTCATCTCTACCCTCCATCAAGGAAAGACGGTGTGTATTACTGGGTGAGACAACAACAGGAAGCAGAAGCCTATTGACTCACAGAATTGCTACTTTTAAAAAATCTGTGTCCTTTGTACATTCAGCCAAAGGGTAAAGGAAGGAGAGATTACAAGGCACTAAAAAGGGTTAAAAAAACAAACCCAAGCAGAACATAAACACATATCCTCCTACAGGTAGAAAAGATGGGTTGTTAAAAACACTATCTGTTAGTACCTTGAGCATTAAAACTACCATAAACGTGCCATGGAAGGGAAATAAAATGCTCAAGGGGCCTCTCCTTCCTCTTTTCTATAAAGACATGTCTTCAGGGAGCACTAGCTGACATTGGGGGGGTCTTAGGGAAGAAGGAGAAATGGAGACTGGAGACTCAATTTACATGGGTCACTAGTAGAGAATGAATGTCTCACGGGTGGTAGGGACACTAAGACAGCATTTGTGAGAACTTGACAAAGTCTGGTGCAAGAACATGGATATTTGCAGTATCTGTTGTCCACTCCAGTATGAAACGGTGAGGGAGGGGGAATAAAGATAAGGAATTCGATCCTTTTCTTGTGCACACACACAAAAAAAAGCTCCAGTTTTCATTTTCTTCAGAAAAAGATCCAAATTGATTTTCAATTACTTTCTAATGACACTTGGCTGAGATAAACCCAGAGGGGCCTACCTTTATTCAAGTTGTGCAAACTCCTTTCTGGAGCCCAGGTCACTTCCCCTGCAGTTTCCAACGAGACAATCTTGGGTCTGTAAGCAGTAGAATAAGCCATGTGAGCCTGAGCCCTGGCGGCACGTGGTGGTTGAGTGCAGGACTGTTGGCCAGTGGCTTGGCGGTTCAAATCCAGCGGCTGCTCTCCAGGAGCAAGGCTGGGCCTCCCACGCCCACCAGAGGGCAGTTACCGCCCTCCCCCCACCCCACCCCCCCCAAAAAAAAAAAAACATGTGAACTCGGTCTCCAGGGCCTGGCAGACCCTGTAAAGAAGAGATTGTTTCTGAGTCATTTGTGCCCTGCGTCAGCTCTAATTTCCAACCACCAAGTCCCTTACACACAGCTGATGCTCAAGAAATACCTGTGGATTAAGTCAATGAATGCTAGGTGAATGGACTTGAGCCCAAAGGGGCAATTTGGGTGGTACCGTGCTGCTCCCCGCCAGAAGTTCTGCACCTCACTTTATCTCCAGCACTTGAACAAGGGCCAGGCCCACCGGGTTGGAGAAATCTTTGTCTCCCGGTGTGTTTTTGGACGTGGCGTAAGGAAGGCGCAAGGGAAGTGAGCCACACGTGGGACTCGCGGTAGCGGTCGGCGCTTCCTCCTCCGCGCCAGCAGGGGGCGCTGTGGCCGTGCGCGGCTGCGCGGGTGCGCGCGGCGCCGCTCTCGGGGAGAGGGGTGGAAGCACGGAGAGAACTGCGGCGGGTCCGCTTGGACGGCTTCGCCGGCCTGGTGTCCACCACCATTTGGGTCCGCACTGCTCGAGACCTTCCGGCACCATGGGGAAGAGGGACAATCGGGTGGTGAGTACCTAGCCGAGAGACTCGGGGACGGCGCCCTGGCCCGACGGCAGGCGAGCGGGACCCAGCCAGCTCCCTCGCCGGCCCGGGGTGCGGGTTAGCGGCCGCGCTCGGACTTCAGGCCCGGCCCGGAGACCCAGCTGCCTCCCCGGCACTGGCGCGCGGGCGCCGCTCACGCAGGAGGCGGCTGCGGGCCCCCGCTTATCCCCCCCTCTCTCCTCCGCGCCCCCTGGCGCCCCTGACCGACTCCTCCGCCGCCCGTGCGCGGGCCAGTGGTGCCGGCTGGGGAGACTCCTCAAAAGTCGGGAGCTGAAAAGTCCGCAGCCCGCCCGAGTGGCGGCCCCCCGCCCCGCCCCTCTCGGGGCTCCCGGGTGGGAGATGGAGGTGCGTGGCGCAGCACGTCGCGGGCACGGGTGGTGGTGGTGGTGGTGGGGCGCAGCGCGGGCAGCCCAGCCTGCAGCGCACCCACTTCCGGCGACCCGTGGGCTCCGGTCTGAGGACGTGAGGGTCTAAGCCTTTGGCTTTGTGTCCCCAGAGACCCGCCCTGCCCAGCACGTGCCCTCAGGCTTTGTGGAGGCAGGGGCGGCCAGCACCGACTGGACTCGCCGTCGTCGACCCTCAGGAATGGGCTGAGCTGGGACAAGTGGCTGTTCTGCTCGGATCCTAAGTTTCTTTGCTTCTTCTGTAAAAAGGAGTCGTTGACACTCTTACACACACACAGAGTTTCTTTACCTTGTTTCGGTACAGGAGGCGGGCACATCAGTCCTTCACAAAGAGAAAGCGGCGGCACCTGGTGGGGATTTGGGAGTCTGCGGGGATTTAAAAGACAAAACAAGGTCCCTCGGGGTGGGAGAGGGCACTTCCGAATTAGAAATTGCTGGGGGCGGCGCGGTCTTCTCCTTGGCAGTGGACTTGCGTTTGGGGAGCAGGAAGCTGGTGAAGCCAGATTGAAAGGATGGTAAACGTACAGAGAGAGACAAGATTGGATTCCAGCCTTACTGATGATTTCCGAGTTTATCAACGTTTTTAACCGCTGAGCAGCAAAATGAGGAAAGTGCAGTTAAAGCTAATGCATTACATTTCATGAGCTAGCTCTTTTAATTTAACAATTGTTTCTTTTTGTGCTGTGTGTACATTTTTTAAAAGAGCCTCTTCTGAGATGATGACGTTTCTTTTAAACATTTCATGCAATTAGCATCCTGTAGGTTTGAGGTGTTAAAATGCTTCAACTCTTTAACACCTATGGGTCTTACCTCGCATGCAGCTCCACACAGAGGTTTTGTATTGGCGTGCACATCCCTTTAAATTGTGTTAAATTATTTCCCAGAGCATTTTGACAACAACCCTAGACTCCATTTATTACCTTGGACCTGCCACTGTGGCCCAGATTGTTCTCGTGATATTTTGTTTATGCTTCAAAGACTAATGAGAATGAAAACATCGTAGAAAACAGATTGTCATTGCATGGAGGCTCAGCCAGAGAAACCCAACAATAGTTTAAACTGGGAACAAAATAGGTCAGCTGACACTCCCTTCAGTACAGCAAGCCACCTCTTGATTCTGACTAATCAAAATGGATGTGTTTACTTCTGAAACTGTGGGCCATTTTCAAGATTGCCTTCATTTCTTACATTTCGGCTACAGTTGCCATTTTAATGAAGATGGATTACTTCCCCCAAAAGTTTCAAGCAGAACAGGCGTTTTGTAACCGAACCTTTTCCTGATGGCCAGTCTTGGTGCCCGTTGTTTTCTGAAGTTTTCCTTCCCATTCTTTTCTTTTGTTACATCGTGCCCTCTACAGCAGATAGACCCTCAAGATAAAAATAGGTGATCAAAGTAGCATGTGACATCCTGCACGCTGTGTTCTTAGCAGTTTCACTTCATTGCTCTGCTCATACCTGCCCACATTCATCCTCCCTCGGTTCAATTTGCCATACTCCATTTGAATAGCAATCTGTCTTCTGTTGCTCAAATGCATGCAGCTGTTTGGAGTCAGGCACAATCCTAGTTACAGATACATAAGGATGATTTTGATTCAATGATTAATTCATAATCCAATGCTTTGAGAAATTGAACAATTTGTTAGCTAGTGAAGCATTATTTTTCAAACACAATTCGTGAAAAGGTCCTGTTAATTGCTGTGAGTCAGTTCTGACATGCCTGCTCTTCCCCCCTCCAAGTGCAAGTAGAAATGTTTCAATGGGGTTTCTGGGCTAAAACCTCTTCGAAGGCAGAATGCCAGGCTTTACTTCTGAGGTAACTCTTGAGTAGGTTTAGAACTGCCAACCTTTTGGTTAGTAGTTTATTACTTAACCATTTGTGCAACTCAGTGACTCCTGAACAAGCCTAGCTTTTGCAAAATAATTGCTTTTTGTTGTTTAAAAACAACCTTTTTTTTTCCTGTGTTGCCTATCATAAAAGAAGCATTGCTGCTTAATATTAAGAGCACAAACTGTCAAGTGTTTTTGTGTGCACATCAAATTGACATATTAATATTGCTAGCACAAGTAAAAGATAAGAGAGGCATTTGGAATGTGCTCAAGTAAGCAAACTTGAAAGTCTTTAATTGTCAAAAGCTTGAAAGTAAGCCTTAGTACTATAGCTGTATGCTATGTAATTATACCATAAATTGTGTAAAGAGCAAATTGGCACTTCTGTTAAAATTAAAGATTGAAGCAAAAAGTTTATTTAAGGAGTGATGAGATCTAGGTGAGATCACTTATTCAAGATTCATGGAAGAATTCATTTGAAATGAATTTCAGAGTTTGAGTATAGAAAATCAGGAAAATATACAAGAAAAAACTTGTGGTTGTCCTTTAACAGATGCCGGATGATTCTATGGTCTTGTGAGTGTAACTTTATTCATCAAAGTTTGAGTCGATTGAAGTCTTGTTCATCTATGATGACTCAGGGCCCAGAGTGTCTCCCTTCTTGAGAGCATGCTGGGGAAAGAAGGAGGAGAGGCTTCCTGAGTGGTGCTGACTAGCCGGCTTTTCCAAATAAGCAGTGAATAGCAAAAATGGAGGCCGGCCAGGATCTTTGACAGAAGTGTTTCCTTAGGCTAAACACATGAACTTTTATAAAAGGTTCAAAGCTGCCTCCGCTTCTGATAGGAATTGCTATTTTTTAAAAACGCCTGTTGCCATTGTAAGGTAACTGGAGATGCATCTTGTTAGCCTGCTTATGTACATTGTAGATGCTGCAAGGTTGTGTCTTGGGTTGAGCTCAACTGAGAAGAAAAACCAGTAGTGTGGTGTGTGTGCAGTTATATCAAGAAAATGGCTCACACAATTGTACAAATAGGCAACTTCAAACTCTAGGGGTCGGATGTTAGGCTGGAGGCTTCTAACTCATAATTCCGGAAGCTTATAAACCACAGTTCCTCTGGAACCTGACAGGCTTGTGGCTGCTGAGGTAAATGAATCCAGAGTTCAGCAGGCTGCTGGCTCAAGTCCAAGGAAACCGTGTGAGCCAGGTTCAGGCTCCAGACCCAGGAAAAAGCAAGCAAGATTTTCCATAGTGGCCACTGGCCTTTGATGTTCCCTGCTTCTGGGTTAATACACCCAAAATGTTTCCAGAAGCTTCATGTAGAGATAGGAAAATCCAGGTGATAGTCAGGGAAGCCTCATGCAGGTGAGTTTTCTCAAGTTTCTCTTAGTGTAATTCTGGCTTCCTTATTCTCAAGTGCAGTGAGTGGCTGCATTCGAGTTCTTTTACTAATACATTTGTGTTAATCTTGTTAGGATGCCTTTCAAAAAAGGAAAAAACTTCCTATCTACTGGGCCAATTAAATCCAAGGCAAGGAGAGCCCTTCAGAAGAATATAGCAACTGTTAAGGGGTGGGGGTGCTGTTCTCAAAGCTACAAAACGCTCACTGGGATTATTGGGAAGAAGTTTTCAGAAAATTGACAACTGCATTGGTGCAAAAAATGCCAGTAAAGTTCCACTAGTGGTTTTTTTTCTATCATAACAGTGATTCTGCTTAAGGGTAGGGAGAGCTATCCTATGGGACGTTCCCTGGGGAAACTTACCCCATCTACCATCACCTCTGTGCTTACCTTTTCAGACCTTTCTACTCCCCCAAACTCAGCATTTAAAAAGAAATATGATTTGAGTCCCTGGAGAATTGTGTGATTTGGATCAAATCTGAAAGAATTCTTAAAAAAAAAAAAAATTCTTCAGGGAAGAAAGAATTAGAAAGATGGAACATAACGTTCTGAAGTGCATTGACATAGATGGACATGTTGAAAATTTTGGAATACACTTATGTGGTTTTTGTAACAAAACATTTTGGTTTACCTTCACACAGCAATTACAAAACCCCAAAACCCACATAATTCGTTCTTAATTTGGGGAACAGGAAAAACAAAACTAACTTCTTTCTACTAGGGACCAAAGGAAATACCTTTTACAGAAATCAAATGGCCTTAAATGCATAACGGGAGACTGGACCAATTGTAATTTTTTTGTTTTCTCATAAAAAATTTATGCTCAATTACCAGGCAATAAAGAACTATAAATCATAATATTGTGTGCCCACCTTCCTGATATGATCACTGAGGACAAATGTGTGCATAAGCAAATGTGGTGAAGAAAGCTGATGGTACCTGGCAAGATATATAGCAAATGTGGTGAAGAAAGCTGATGGTACCTGGCAAGATATATAGTATCTGGGGTCTTAAAGGCTTGCAAGTAAACAAGCAGCCATCTAACTCAGAAGCAACAAAGCCCACATGAAAGAAGTACACCAGCCTGTGTGACCACAAGGTGTCGAAGGTATCAGGCATCAAAGAACTAAAAATTGTATCATTATAAATGAGGGCAAGTACAGTAGGTGAAGTGACATCCCCTTACAGAAGGGTCTCAGGGAGGAGACGAGCCAGTGTTGCAACAATGAAATATGCAACTTTCATCTAGTTCTTAAATGCTTCCCCCCTTTCTACCCCCGCTATCGTGATCCCACATCTACCTTACAAATCCAGCAAGACCAGGGATGCACACTGGTATGGATAGGAGCCAGAAACATGGGGGATTGAGTACAGATGATGCCTTCAGGCCCAGTGGTGAGAGAGGGGAGGTATACTAGAAAGGGGGAACCAATTGTCGGGATCTACATCTAACCTCCTCCCTGGGGTACGGACAACAAGGAAGTGGGTGAAGGGACACATCGGACAGTGTACAATATGACAAAATAATGGTAATTTGTAAGGCTTCGTGAAGGAGTGGGGCTGGGGAGGGAGGGGAAATATGAGGAGCAGATATAAAGGGCTTAAATATAAGGAGTACGTTCGAGAATGATGATGACAACAAATGTACAAATGTGGTTTGCCTAAAATAGATTACATATTGATTGTGATAGGAGTTGTATGAACCCCCAGCAAAATGATTTTTTTTTAAATTTATGCTCTTGTAGCTACATGTTAAGATTATGTCATCTAGAAGATAAAGTGTCTGGGCTCTTAAAGGCTTGAAGTTAAACAAGCAGCCATCTAGCAGGAAAGCAAGAAGCACTCCAGCCGGTGTGATAAAGAGGTTTCAATAGGATCAGGTATCGCGCATCAGAAGATGTGACAAAGGGGGAGTCAGAAGACCCAAAGCCCTTCTGTAGATAATTGGACATCGTCTCACAAAAGAGTCTCAAGGAAGGGGCAAGCCAGCCAGGGTGCAGTATATCACCCACAAAACACACACCATTCCCCTTTTTTAAAATTTCTCTATTCTTTAATGCTTCCTTACCCCCACTATTAGGACCTCAGTTCTACCTTTCAAATCTGGCTAGACCAGACCATGTACACTGGTACATATCAGAGCTCTCAACACATGGAACCCAGGATAGATAAAACCCCTCAGGAACAATAATGGGAGTAGCAATACCATGAGGGTAGGGACAAGGGGAAACAGATCACAATGATTGATGTTTAACACACACCCCACAAGGGGACAAAAAACAAAGGGAGACAGTGGATGGTGTAAGATACGAAAATAATATAATTTTATCAAGGGATCACGAGGGTCGGGGAGGAAGGAGGAAAAAAGCTGATACTAAGGGCTCAAGTAAAAAAAATGTTTGAAAACAATGATGGCAACATATGTACAAATGTACTTGATGAAATTGATGTATGGATTGTTATAAGAGCTTTAAGAGCCCCCAATTAAAATTATTTTTAAAATATCAGTACAGGTTTGCTGGGAGTTTGAACATGTGAGTAAATCATTCATTCAAATACTACAGTAATTTAAAATCACTTGTTTATTTCAAGAGGTACAAATCAAGGTAAAGCATGTAATATAGTCCAGGTATTTGTAGATTTTCCCAGGTGAAGCAAACAAATACTAAGTGACCAAATGGACAGGGATCCTTGAAATGATCTCACAAAGATCACATACAGTAAAATGAGTGGAAACCAGGAGAACTTTAAGAAGCAGTGAGATTTGGGGGTTTCTTGAAATGGAGGTATACCAATGTGGTTAAGTTCTCTACAAGTAGCTCTTGAATTCTGTACAAATCTCTAACCCTTGCTGTTGATTTCTTAACAGGAAGTTCAGGTATGATGTAAGAAACAATCCTTTAGAAAGGTGATTCGGATTAATGAGGGCTAATCTCTCTCCAGTTTAGGAAAAGCTTCAAGCCATGTCCGAACTTTAGTGATTTCTGCTAGTTAAATGCATCACTATTGGAATGTGTAGTGGACCCCAAAGCTTCAGGAATGAACATGGGGTAGGGGGTATCAAAGGGAAAGGGGGTATCAAAGGGATGCTGAAGTTGTGAATTTATATGACTAGTGTTTACAAACTAAAAGCAATTTTTTCTTTGAATTAGTTGTCATTTACATCCCTTGTTAGAGGCCTTCAGAGGCCGTGGATGTGGGAATCTGATAGACTTTGCAGATTTTTACTTCTTAAAATTGCAAATGACACAGACCCATTTACACAAAAGATCTTGGTTCCACACATTTTTTTCCGTTTTGTTTTCCAACAGTTTTGTCGCTATATAATTCACATATCATACAATTCAGTAGTCAGTTACATCAAGAAGAGTTGTACCATTTTCACCACAATTGGTTTTAAAACATTTCCTTTATTCTGGTGCTCATTATTAGCTTCCCATTTTCCCCCAATCTCCCCTACATATCCTCCAAGGAATCATTCATCCAGTTACTGTCACTATAGATTTACCTCCTGGGTTTCAGATTCAAGAAAACACTTTTTAAAAACAAACACTAATAGCAAAGTAAAACAGATTTTTTTAAAAACTCAATTTAGATAACAAAGTATGAAAAACTGGAACAAGGTTAAATGAACCATAGGGAGATCAAATGATAAGGGTGCTAAACTTTAACCTGACTGCATCTGCAACAAGTCTACTTTCCCATGCACTGTGCATGATGGCAAGACTGTTCTCTGGTCCATGGTTAAAGGAGTTTAACCAGGGACTTAATCCATATATATTTCACCTCCCCTTTTTTTTTAATATTTCAAAAGGGACATTAAATTATATTACAGTTTTACCTAACTCCGGCTACCATAATTAAGTTTAATGTGCTTCCTGCCTGATAATAAGGCTATTTACATCTCTCAACTATGCTCAGAGGTGATTGGCCAGAAGTTCACCATTTAAGTTCTGAACCATTTCTTCCTTTCGGTTTAGATCATATTACTTGTAATCTTTGGATCTGACAAACTGGTGTGCTTCCTCGGTGTGTGCTTAATGTCTGCCTGTTTGAAAACAAACCTTGAAGACCCCTGACACTCTTCTTTTGCGTAGCTGGGCACTATCTATCTAGTTTCTTCACCACATTTTGCTGTGGCACCCATCTCTTCAGTGATCTCTTCGTGAGGGTGTTGACTCAACATGCTAACTGGAGCATTAGGGCTAAGCTGGAATGGATTTGTGTCTGTAGTAGAGCCTAGAGCATTAGGAACGCGTGTTGAATGAATTATAATGTGTTTTAACAAAGTACAACTTTTGAAGTTTTGGTACTCCAGTACCAGGGTTAATTGCAGAGAGTGTAGCATTAATTAGACAATTCTATTAATGTTTATGATAGTTCTTGCAAGTGAAGTGTCACCATAGGGAAATCCTTTTTTTTTTTTGTGGGCATCACTGGTCTCCGGTGGTGGGAGTAGGAGGCCCAGCCCCACTGCTGGAATTGAACCTCCGTCCCAGTGGGCCGCAGTCCCGCGCACAACCACTACGCCACCGGGGCTCAGCCCGGGAAATCCTTTTTTGTGCCTGAATAATTCACTCATTCCTTATCTGAATTCCTTATTCCATATCTCCAGTTTATACTTTTTTTGTGGGCACCACTGCCCCCTGGTGGGAGTAGGAGGGTGTTTTCTTTAATTTATAGTATTTTCAAATTTCCTGGTCCTGTGCAGTAACTTCAGGTACCAGATAAGGAGGTTGCAATTGTAATTAAAAGGTGAACTCAATTGCCCTGGAGCTTGTTTAAAGGCTCCAAGTCTGAGAAAGTCCATGAGCTAAATTGGCCAGCTCAAGCTACTTTCCAACATAGTCAAAAGGTTTTTTTTTTTGGGGGGGGAGGGGGGGCCGGGGGGGCATCACTGCTCTCCGGTGGTGGGAGTAGGAGGCCAAGCCCCATTGCTGGAATTGAACCTCCGTCCCAGTGGACCGCAGTCCCGTGAACAACCACTATGCCACCGGGGCTCAGCCCAGTCAAAAGTTTTTTACTAAGGTTGAAAGTATAGGTTTTAGGCCATATACCCATGCTATATTAAAAGCTTCTGTAGTATCAGGGGATGCTGGATGAGTCCCAGAGTCTTCAGTAAATCAACATTTAAATTAATCTGGTCTGATAATGATAGGCACTTTTGCCTTTATTTAGTATGCAAGAATGAATTGTCCAGTTTATTCTTGGTGGGCTAAAGTTTGGACTCCAGTTTTTTACTGATAAATTGTGGGAATCTGAACTGTATGATGTCTATTTTACTTAGGTCTAGACTTGACGCTCTAGAACTAAACTATCTTTGAGATTTTGCTGTTCATCCTATTTCCAACTATAGTTGGGCCGTTAGAGCAATGATTCACAACCTTCTTAATGCCACAACCCTTTAATACAGTTCCTCAAGTTGTGGTGATCCCTAGCCATAAAATTACTTTCATTCCTACTTCATAACTGTCATTTTGCTACTGTTATGTATTGGGTAACCCCTGTGAAAGGGTCGTTCGACCCCCAAAAGGGCCATGGCTCACACGTTGAGAACCGATGTACTAGAGGCTTGGTTGATATAAATCAGGAAATCAAGTTTGGTAAACCTCAATAGAGAATCCAAATTCCTCAGCCAACTTGTAAGCATCGTTCTACAGTTTTGGAAAACCTTGAGCAACTTTATATACTTCTGAGCACATTCAGGGAATCAAAGTTGTGTTGGTAGGATCCTCAATATCCACACCAATTTTAAAAGGCACTTTGTGGGTATGCTTTATGTTCACAGTAGGGTCTGTAGGTGAAGACAGGGAATGCAAAGGGGAGAGAGCTAAGACAGCTTGGGCAGATGGGACAGAAATAGGACATTGTTGTTCTTTGCTTAGTCAATTTAGAATCATCTGTAGAGACGATTTTCACTCATCCTGTCTTCTAGAAGCTTCAGAAAACAGCTTCCCATTGTTTGGCTTAATTATGAAGCTTTTCTTTCCTAATTGACTACACAGAAAATGCTATTTAGAAAAAAAAAATTCAATTTAGATAATTCAGTAGGACCAAAAAGTGATCACATCTTTTGCAAATTATCCTTAGATAGTGCCAGATGACCCGTAATGCTTTTCCACATTTTGGACAAGATTCACCAAAGGGAACGCTGTAATACTTCTAGACATGGCATTTCCCATTATTAGAGAAGAGTTTAGTTTGTTCAAAGTTTAAGACTCTCAGACTCAGCAAAATCTTGATGCAGGTTATGAAGGGATTTGAACAGTATATTGCTGAAACAATATCTTCTTTTTGTCTGTTTTCATGTTTGATTTTTTTTATATACTTCAAAAGAGATTGGCTCAAG
The DNA here is from genome assembly GCA_004026705.1 of Nesogale talazaci. Taxonomy (NCBI): domain Eukaryota; kingdom Metazoa; phylum Chordata; class Mammalia; order Afrosoricida; family Tenrecidae; genus Nesogale; species Nesogale talazaci. The sequence goes on along the minus strand of PVJH01007027.1, from coordinate 15,126 downwards.
AAAATTCTATGCTGCAGGTTCCCAAACTCAATTGACCACTTGGTGGGGGGGCGGGGGGGGGTACTCAGTGCCTCCCCAGCAGTTAAAAACATTTGTAATTGTGACAAGAGCTGTTTGAGCCCCCAGTAAAATGATTTATAAATGAATAAATAAAACTCAGATCCTCCAGTTGGCATGTACCCAAAAACCCTACCTTTGCACTACAGCCCACAATCCAAAATAAAGGGTAGGTGTCTGGTTCAGCCACCTTCCCTGTATCCCTCTAGTACCCTCCAGGAGGCAGTATCATTCGCTTTGAGAAACACTGCTCTACACTAACACTGTTTTGTTAAATGCGTAACTAAACCGCCTGTTTCCAACTAGAATTATAAACAAACCAAACCCAACGCCATCCAGTAGGTTCCAGCTCACAGCCACTCTGTAGGACAGTGTAGAACCGCCCCGTGTATCTCTGCAGCTGAACTGTACCTCTATGAGAGCAGAAAGCCTTGTCTTACCGCCCACAAGCATAGAGGGTAGGATTTACAACACTTATTTTTTTTTAATCATTTTATTAGAAGTCTATCCAACTCTTACCACAATCTATACATACATCCATTATGTCAAGCACGTTTGTACATTTGTTGCCATCATCATCCTCTAAACATTTTCTTTCTACTTGATAACACTTGAGATTAGCTCCTCATTTTAACTCCCCCCCCGCCCCACCCCCATCCCTCACAAACTTTTGATAATATATAAATTATTATTTTGTCATATCTTATACTGCCCCTTCACCTCCCTTGTTGGTTCCTCCTTTCTCCCCTACCTTCCCCTCCTGGTAACACTACTCTCGTTATTCATTATTTTCTTGAGGATTCCCTGTGTTTCCAATTCCTATCTGTACCATTGTACACATCCTCTGGTCTAGACATTTTGTAAGGCAGAATTGGGATCATGATTGGGAGGGAGGGCAGCAGGAGAAGCATTAAAGAACTAGAGGAAAGTTGTATGTTTCATCTTTGCCACCCTGCACCCTGACTGGCTCGTCTCCTCTTCGAGACTTTTCTGTAAGGCAATGTCCAACTGCCTACAGATGGACCTTGGGTCCCCACGCTGCACTTCTCATTCACAATGAAATAATTGTTTGTTCTTTGATACCTGATTCCATCAGCACCTTGTGATCACACAGTCTGGCGTGCTTCTTCCTTGTGGACTTTGTTGCTTCTGAGCTAGATGGCTGCTTGCTTACTTTCAAGCCTTTAAGACCCCAGATGCTATATCTTTTGATAGCCAGGCACCATCAGCTTTCTTCACCACATTTGCTTATGCATCTGCTTTATCTGCAGCAATGATCATGTTGGGAAGGTGAGCATCATGGAATGCCAGTTTAATAGAACAAAGTGTTCTTACATTGTAGAAGTACTTGAGTAGAGCCCCAGTGTCCTGCTGCTACCTTCATATGCACATAGATCTATTTCCCCATTGTCATATATAAATATACTTACATATGTACATGCCTGTATTTAGACCTCTATAAATGCCCTTTGCCTCTTAGTTGCTTCCTCTATTTCCTTTTACTTTCCTCTTGTCCCACTGTCATGCTCAGCCTTCATTTGGGTTTCAGTTATTCCTCACTGTTACATTGCCCTTGATCAAGCCTTACCAGACCTCCTACATCCTCCTCACCACTGATTTTGGATCACTTGTTGTTCCCTTGACCGTGGGCTTGTTAACACCACTTCCTTTCCCCCACATCCCCCTCTCCCATGCCCGCCCACCCCCACAACCGTGGTTCCTGTTGTTTTCTCCTCTAGCTTGTTTATCCCACCTATCTTATCTAGATAAATTTGTAGAGATAATATGGACAAAAAAACAAGATAGAACAAAACAAAGCAACAAAACAAAACAATGACCAAAAAAAAGAAAAGTCTGTAAATAGTTCAAGGTCTTCTGTTTGTTGACCTTTAGGAGTGTTTTCCAATCAAGTCTGATGGGGTGCCATGCCCTGGCCCCAAAGTCCATTTTTGGTATTTCCTAAGACTTAATTGCTTTGATCCCCTTGCTGTTTGTTCTGTTGCATGCCCTCAGTGTTTTGCCTCTGTGTGATGGGATCAGATGGGATGCAGTTCCCGCATTGTGTCCAGTGTTGTCCCATAGGATTATGGGTCAGTGAGGGATGTTGTGTCTTATAGTAAGACTGGCCATATGGTCCTCTCTGTGCGCTGACTGCTCTGAGCAGGGATATCGTCCTCAAGGCTTGGGCCAGGATGTGCTCCACTCTCTCTTCCTCCCCCTTCATTTGCTCCTGTGTGCTCTGATCAGACATGTCCCTCTCTGAGCTTGACTTCAGTGCTGTCCTCTAAAGTGAATTCTTCTAGGGGAAGGAGGAGTTGTCCACATAATTGGGATTGAACCTGGCCCCTCAGACTTCTCTATTGATTCCCTGCTTCGTCAATGTACAATGCTTATTTTTGAGAAAGGAAAATTCAGTCCATTATCCAATAATCTGTTTTATAGATTTTCTTAGTGTTTTAGAATATTGAATTACTTTGCTTCTATTTGGAATGTTATGTATTTAAGACTTTAAAGTTAACCTTAGTAAGTCATTTTCAACCACACTTCTTTATACTTTAACATTAATCAGTTTTCATCAATATTTTGTTCATTTAGAGAAAATTATCAAGAAATTAAGACTTAGTTAAGATCAGATTATATATCTGAAGCAGATAATGTTAATGAACCAGCTTCATCTCTTTATTGCATTCACATAAAAACCTTTTACTTTATTTTGCCTTTATACACTTTTGAAAGCAATCTAAAGTATAATAGTGCTTTTCTGCTTCGGGAAGTGCTGCCGTATAGTCATTTATTTTTGGTGTCTAACAGTGAACAATTTGTGAATAAAATTGTCATTGATTTGATAAAGGATGCTTTCTGGGACAGGCAATATAATATAGAATAAGAGGGAAAATAGCGTTCTATTTTTTTTTTTTTGCGTTCTATTTTTTTTAAACTTCTTTGGAACTGAGTTTCATCATTTGCCAATGGACATCATGTATAAATCATGCAAGTTATTGTCCTTTAAGAAGAAAGCATTATAGAGCCCTGCATGAGTGAAAAAATATCTTTGCTATTTTCATTAAGGCCCTGCTAAAGCCTATTTTCTATGAAATAGTGAAATTATATCCAATATACAAGGCTTAAGTTTAAAAAACAAAAACCAAACCTAATCCCATCAAGTTGATTCTGACTGAGGAGTTTCCAAGGCTTGTCACTCTCTACAAGAGCCTATAAGCTCCCCTGTCGTGGTGCCCTGGTGGGATTGAACCACCGACTTGGCAGCTAGGATTCCAAAGCTTGTCCAGGGCTGCTTTATTACCCTATTGGACAGAGTTTAACTACCTCATAGGGCTTCTGAGATCTTTTCATTAGCTGCTTTGACACCTCCCTCCCATGCTTAGTTTAAACTGCCCACCTTTCTGTTGGCAGTCAATTGCTTAACCACTGCATCACTTGCACTCCATGAGAAGTAATAACTTCACAGGTCAAATTTACTGTCATCTAACCAGTTCTGATACAGAGTAACCTTATAAGATAGGGTAAAAATGCTCCTTTATTTTTCAATTTGAGACTGCTTGATGAGTAAATATGGTTTTGCATTTTTAATAGTTACTTTAATGGAATTAATTTTTGTTCTTTTCTCAAGGCCTATATGAACCCAATAGCAATGGCCAGATCAAGAGGTCCAGTCCAATCATCAGGGCCAACGATACAAGATTATCTGAATCGACCAAGGCCTACGTGGTATTTGTAAAACATTATACTTACTTCTATGCTTCTTAAAGCATTTTAAGATTATATTTGTACAACGTGCATTGACTGCCAAGCAATTCTTAGGGAGCCTAAGTGAGTTTTAAAGTAGTATTTTTCAGGATATGAAACACACACATGACTGTAAAACATCAGAAAATCCACCATCCAATATGGCAAAAGCACTGCCAACAGCTTCTTCAATGCCAGCTTCTCCCTTAGCGCCGAAAAATACATTAATCTTGTAAATTAAGCTATTTACAATGGTGAGTTTTAATAATCTTACTCTTGATTGAAATGTAACTGGATGTCTAGGATAAAGTTTGACCTTATTCTTAGTTCTGTTGTTTGACTTTTCAATAGCTTTCACCATTGTAAAATAGTTCTCTCCATTTTTTAATTCTTTTTTTTTTTTTTTTTCTTGTTTGAGGGGATCTTGGGAGGGAGCATTGGAGTGATGGTTTGATGTTTTATACAGAATAGGTGGTTTGGGGCTGAGCCCTGGTGGTGTAGTGGTTATGCGTGGGACTGCGGCCCACTGGGATGGAGGTTCAATTCCGGCTCCCAGGAGCAAAGGCTGGGCCTCCTACTCCCACCACCTGAGGGGCAGTGATGCCTAAAAAAAAATTTTATTTTTTAAAAAGAATAGGTGGTTTTGTAATATAGTTCTCCACTAAGTCCCAGCTTCTTTAGCTGTAAATGGGACTGATAATAATAATGATGCCTTTTCTCACAGACTTATGAGGATTATATGAAAAAATTATTTAAAAGTTAATTAACATTAATTAGTGCTTAGTGTTAGATGTTTAATAATCCATATTTAGAAGAGAAGTAATTAGTGCTATCTAGAATGGAGTTATGATCATTGGTTTACATGGAAAGGAACCAAGAACTATGATCTATCAGTTCTGAAGTGGAAGCATATTAGGATACTAAGAGAAATGTTTTTATGAAATTTTACTCTACTAATTGCTTTAAGATTTTCCCACTGTTAAAAAATACCCCTGTGTTGTTGTTGCCTGCTGTTAGGTGCTGTCATGTTTGTTTTAATTCGGAGAGGCAAAACCAAACACCTGGCCTTGATGAAATTCATGTTGTTTTGAAAATCATTTGGTAGCATTCATTTCTAATTTGAATTCCATGATAAACTTATGTATACATTTCTGTCTTTTAAGGGAAGAAGTGAAAGAACAATTAGAAAAAAAAAAGAAGGGCTCCAAGGCATTAGCTGAATTTGAAGAAAAAATGAATGAGGTTTGTAAACAGTCTATTTATAAAGAAACATGAAGTCATTTATTAAGCTCATAGTTTAGGCATAACTCTTAACAATAATCCATCTGCTTGCCAAGCCTAACAATTTGTTCCTCTTTCCCTTTTGCTCTAATATCAATGTCAAGTTTGAATTTTTTTGGTGGGGGGGGGGGTGGGCATCACTGCCCTCAGGCGATGGGAGTAGGAGGCCCAGCCTTTGCTCCGTGGAGCTGGAATTGAACCTCCATCCCAGTGGGCCGCAGTCCCGCGCACAACCACTACGCCACCGGGGCTCAGCCCGTCAAGTTTGAATTTATAGATAACCTTTCACTCTTGCTACATCATTGATACTGTGGGTGCCATATGGGATCATTTTAGAGGAGAGAATCCATTTGACATACTTTTTCTTTTTTGGTAGAACTGAAAGCATTTTGTTTGTTTTATAAAACAGACATGCAAAGGCTGACTTTGTCACAAAAGGCCCTATTCCCTGCAGTTTTGTTTTACCTTTTTTTTAGGATCACTTTATTGGGGGCTATTCAAGCTATTATAATAACAAGTTTTACATTTTTCCTAGCAGTATTTATAAGAGGAAAAATGATGCAAGTGTGCTAGTTTAAAGAAAACAGTTCAAATCTTAGTTCTGTTGGGTGTCATTTGTTTATGCTGACAACTTATTCCTTTCTCTTTTCTCATCCACTTTATCTAAAATTCCCCTTATATATTTCAAATGTGTTAGTTCTTTGAGAGCTTGAATTTGTGTAATCAAAAATAAGAACTTTTTGGCACACAGATTCAGCAGATGGAAAGGGAAAGGTTACCTTGGACTCAAGAGTACGAGAATCAGAGTTTGTCTTTCATCTTCATTTTCTCCTATTATAGCCAGTTGTGGGTGATCCATAGGGAACACGCCTATCATCTCTAGTTTAGTGTCTTTAGAACATTGATTTCTAAAGGAAGACATACTGTATATACTTGTGTATAAGCCGAATTTTCCAGCACATTTTTAATGCCGTTTTTGTGGTAAAAACAAGTGCCTTGGGTCAGCTTATACTCGAGTATATGTGGTATTTTAAGACACTTCCCTGTAAGAGTCTTCCCTGTAACTACCATTACATCAGCAAACTCATGCTTTTAACTGCAGCTGCAGTCCCCTTTCAATTCTGTGTGTCCCATCAGCTGACTGCACGGTCATTTGGAAGTAAACAACTCTCCCACCTTCGTTGGCTCATGCTTTCATAGCACAGGTACCCTGATTGTACCTTTATTATAGTCTAGAGACACTCTGCTCCCTCCTTCTTTCCCTTTTAGCACTTCTAACTCAGTCAGCATGCCAAACAGCAGCATCTGAAGGTTCCCGTTCTCTCCATTTTCTTTAGGAAAGGGACAGTGCTTTATAGTAAAGATTTAGAATAAGGATTAATGTGTTGCTCTCCAACTTAATGTTTGTATGTTAATTTCCGTAGTCTGTCATGATTTCCTTCCAGTGACTTAATTTGACCACTATAAACCATAGCCTAAAGTCAGCATTCTGCTGTGCCAGACCTGTGGAGCTCACATAGATTAAGAGGGCTCTGTGTTTTAGAAGTGTTTTTGTTTTGTTGAAATAAAGGTTTGTTTGTAGATGAATGCTTGCTTTAAAGAATAGACACTATTCTGAGTACTTTAGATTTTTTTAGTCATATGTTCTCAATCTAGCTATTAGAATCACCTGGAGATCCGGTCAAACTACAGGTCCCCGAGCTTTGGTTGCAACCTAATGAATCAGAATCTCTAGTCTAGGGAGAGGTGGAGCCCAGGGATCTGTATTTTTACCAGGTTATTCCAAAGATCAGCCAAGTTGGGGAACCTAGGATCTGTTAGCTTTTACTCCCTTCATTCATCCTGAGATTCCCAGGGTGATGTTTACATGTTTTGATTACAAACATTAATGGAATGTTTCAACCACAATACAGATTGAACTCTTGCAATCTGAGATTCTAACCATCTATTGATAGTGAACAAGCTTCATGATAATACCAACTCCTACGATGAGAATTCTGCCACTTAACCTTTAAAGAAAGATCATAAACGACACCTTTAGTGTGATAGGGCCAAAGGTTTGGGCACCTATCTTTTGACTGTATATCTTTCGATGTTAAGTAAAGGCATTTCCCATTGAAATGTAGAGAGGGATTTTGACAGCTGTGATTGTCAGGGGTTGGTTTTGGGAAGTTCAGGATATATGAGGGCATTGGTAACAGGAGTCTTAAAAAAAATAATGGATGAAAGTTATTTGAGGATTGAGAGGAAGAAATGGCTCTCTGTAGATTAGGTATTTTATTTATTGTTACCACAGGAAATAGATAACCTCCGGTGTTTACACCCTATTTGCAGAACTGGAAGAAAGAACTACAAAAACACAGAGAGAAACTATTGAGTGGAAATGAGAGCTCATCCAAAAAAAGACAGGTAATATTTTTAGTTTTTAACCATTTTTAATATCATAGTTGGATTTTTACAACACTGTACAATTACTAGTACGTATATTTAAAAATTGACACCCACTTAGACATATATTTGTTTCTGTTTAGAGAAAGAAAAAAGAAAAGAAGAAATCTGGTAGGGTGAGCAAAAATTTTCCATTTTCCTAAATGATATGTTTAAAAGCCTATGCAAAAAAATGTAAGAATGATATTATTTAATCCTTATGATAAAGGTAACAACTCTAGATGAGTCAAGTAGCAAGATATGGGGTATGATGAATGGATGGTTTTGTTGTCTTATTTTCACTGACATAAAATAAAGGTATATACTTCCTTGTAACCTCATAACGCGTGTTACTAGTGAATGGTCATCATTTGCCTCAGAGGGTAGGGTTGTGGGGGTTTATTTCAGGGGAATGTGGGATTTTTATATTTTAATACTTAAGTCTTGTGAATTTGATTATGCTATGTATTTGAGAGATTTGACAGTAAAAAATTCCTGCATCTCACAAGCTTTAATTGTTTTGTGCTTGGTCAAGTATTCATCTTCTTCATCAAGCTCTGATTCTTCCAGCAGTTCTTCAGATTCTGAAGATGAGGTAAGATTTACTTGTAATGAATCATGAAATAATATCTCTGATCTCTTAAATGTCAAGGTGAAGCCTATTATCAAATATGTTTGAAATGTTTATTTCTAGGTTTTGATTAACCATAACTGAGAAGATTGACCTGAATAATTGATAGCTAATTTTAAATGTTTTTAAAAACAAAATAATTTAATCTTTAACTCTAATATTAAAGAAAACTGTAAGTTGGTCATTTCATTATGTTTCACTCATTGGTAAAAGTTTTATATTAGTAAAGTACATAAATTATATATTTGAAACAGAAAGCAAGTGTTTCTAAAACTGTTTTATATAGGATAAAAAACAAGGGAAAAGGAGAAAGAAAAAGAAGAACCGTTCAAATAAATCTTCGGAAAGCTCCGTAACAGAAACTGATTCAGACAGTAAGGTAAAAGTATTAAAACTTGTATAATTTTGAATAGCAAAGACATTGATGTGAGGGGTACCCCCCAAAGAAAACCAGAAATTTCCCACCAAAGCTATGTATTTAAATTTTTTTACAAAAACAACCTTATCACCCTCAAAGCACTCTCCATTATTACTCTGACTAGCCTATGTCAAATCTGTGAATTCATTCTTGGGAACATTTTCAAACACATCTGTTTGGGTGGCTGACTGTCCCTCCCTCATTTTATTCTTCACCTCTCCTATGTAGTCAAATTGCTGTTCTTTCATGTCCCTCTTCATTAGAGGAAACGAAAGTCACACACTGAGGCCAAGTCAGTCAAGTATGTGGGGCAAAAGAGGCATGCTGGTTTTTGCCAAAAACAGGCATACCATGTGAGTAGTTGCATTGTCGTGGTGGCAAAACCAATCCTCCGTTTGTCTCACACTGTTAGGTAATCTTTTCAGAACCTCTAAATAGACAGTTTGATTAACAGTCGATCAAACTCCAAATGCACTATATCCCTCACATCAAAACAAATGAGCGTCATCTTGATCTTGATTTCATTTGATGGTGTTTGTTTGGGCGAAGTGACAATGGTACCTTCCACTGGCTTCTTGGATGTTTGCTTTTGGAGTAGTAAGAAAAGCACCATGTCTTGTCTCTAGGAATGACCTTGGGGGGAAAAAAACCTGGATCATTTCAAAACTGTTCTTTCAAAGTAGACCGTACGTTTCTATTTGACACTCTTCCTCTTGGTCAGTGTGAACCTGAATCTCAAATTTCACAGCTTCTTCTTCCCAAATTTTTCGTTAAATTCGTGGGCTCCGAGATAGTCCAAATAACTTCTCTATCTCTGTAATGGTCTGTAGTTAGTCTTCCAACACAATTGCATGAATTTTGATGGCATTTTCTTCCATTCCAGAAATTGATGGGCGTCTAGATCAATGACATTTCACACCTTTTTTGAAATGAGAAAACCCATTCACACACTTGAGTTTTTCCCATAGCACTGTCCTTATTTCTGCGGCATTTTTCCCAAGCAGGAAACAAGGTAACAGCTGCACGCTGTTCCAGTAAATTGACCATCACACAACACAAGTTCAGGTGAAATTGCTTTTATGAAAAAATTCACTGTGATCAGAGAGAACCTTTCGAGACTGTGCCCCTGGGTGCACTAACTCGGAGGGAGTTGCTTGATGCTCACTTACCAGAAATGGGTACTATGAAAGCTCCACCCACCAGAGCTACTGTCTTGTTTGTTTGTTTGTTTGTTTGTTTGTTTTGGGGGGGTAATTCCCTTATGTTTATTTTAACCTTGTTTTAAATTGCTCTCAATTAGAAATGAAGGGTGGGGGTGGGGTGGGGTGTGTGTGTGTACTTCAGTGTTTTGTTCCCTTACTATATATTAGACTCACTTTGTCTCAAGATCTGTGTCACACGTGTGAACTCCATCTCATGGCAACTATGTGATAGTGATAACTGAAAGAAAGCGTGCTCAAATTTATGCACCTCATTATGGTGCATGAGAATTGGAAGTTGAATCTACATTTTCAAATATGTGTTCCAGTGCTCTGTCTGTTGCGCCATACTTGTTTATTTTGTGCTATTCAGAATTGTCATAGACAGTAATTCCTCAATCTTTTTAAGTACTCACCAGGGGTACATGCTATTTTCATTGACAGTCTCCATTTACGGACCTCTATAAGGGTTCAGATTCTATCATCAATTTTGAGCATGTCCTACATTTGCCATGGACTACCCTGGGACAAACACTCTCCTAAGAGACCAAAGCAACAAAAATTCTGCCTCTGTTTTATAGTAGGTGTCTGGTGATATTTCTGGAGTAGCCAATGCCCAATGTGTAGAGAACAAGCAAAATAAACTCACTGACCCTATAGGACAGGGTAGACAGAACTGCCCGTGGATTTCTGTTACTAACTTACGGAAGTAGAAAGGCCCGTCTCTCTCCCATAGATCAGGTGATGATTCAAGCTGCTGAGCTTGTGGATGGTGCATCACAGCCCAACTCTGACGTCTAGAAAAAATTTAGTAAATGTAGGCTTTATTAACTTTTTAGAGTAGAGCTGGTATCGATAGCTAGTATTTGTTGGGTTTGTGTTATTTGTTAGGTACTTTTCTAACCCCTCAACATGTTAAATCATTTAACCCTCTTACATCTATAAAGTATTTTGACACCATTTTATCGATAAGGAGACTGGACTAGGGGGATTAATAGCAGGAACGAAAGAATGAAAAATAAAGACTTGCTTCCTCCCCGATGAGGAGAATAGGGAAATCAGATCAATGGGTATCTGAGCACCTGTGAATTGGACTGTTAGTGCATGTGACCACTATAGGCAAGGATGGTCAATTGCATAAAGTTCTATTCCAAAATAAAGTATGAAGCTCTTAAAGTCATTTTAGGTTCATATAGTTTTGATTTACAGCCAGATGTACTAAGAAACTTGGTTTTCTTAAGAGCAAGTATGATACATAGTGTACATTTTGTTTTATTTAGAATTGTATGTATTTAAATTGTATTGTATTTCAGAACACTTCAAGGTTAAAGCAAATTGTTTTGATTTGGTTTATGTTCTTATTCTGTAAAGCTATATCCTTTACATGTAAGATTGATGAATATATTTGCTTATTTAGGATAGCTTTAAAAAGAAAAAGAAGTCAAAGGATGCAACTGATAAAGAAAAGGTAAAATATGTAATTAAATTGTTTTTACATGTATAACAATATTTTGTGTTTTTAAAATATTTCAAGATAAGTTCCTTTTGAATCTTGCTCTTTGAATCAGCACTGTTATTAACATTTACTCTTGTTGATACTATCAAGTTCATTTCTTTTGCTTTTGGTACTCCATTTATTTTTAATTTTTTTATTAAATCATTTTATTGGGAGTTCTTGCAGTTCATACATCAATACTCCATACATCAATTATATCAAACACATTTGTACTTAAGTTGCAATCATTTCGAAAACATTTCTTTCTGCTTGAGTCTTAGATATTAATACCTCTTTTTCCTTCCTTCCCTCATGGACCTCAGATAAATTATTTTTTTCTTCATACCTTACACCATCCACTGTCTCCCTTCACCCATGTTTCTATTGTTCCTCTCCCTGAGGGGTGGGTATATATGTCAATCATTGTCAAAGGTTCCCCATTTCTCCCTTGCCCACTTCCCCCTACCCTCATGGTATCGCTACTCACATTACTATTCTTGAGTACTATTATTTGTCCTGAATTCCATTTGTGGAGAGTTCTCTGAACCAGTGTACATGTTCCGAACTAGCCAGATTTGTAAAGTAGAACTGGGGTCATTATAGTTGGAGGTATGGAGGGGGTGCACATTAGATGACTAGAGGAATGTTGTGTGTTTCATCAGTGCTATACTGCACCCTGGCTGACTCACTTCTTCCATGTGACTCTTCTGTGAGGGGATGTCCAATTATCTACAGATGGGCTCCGAGTCTCTTCTCCAACCCCATCATTTGCATCAATATATTTGTTTTGGGTCTTCTGATGACAGATACATAATCCCGTTGACACCTCATGATCACACGGGTTGGTTTGCTTCTTCCACGTGGGTTTGTTGCTTCTCTGCTAGATGGCTGCTAATTTGACCTCAAACCTTTAAAGACCACAGACACCATATCTTTTAGTAGCTGGGCACCATCAGCTTTCTTCACCTCATTTCCTTATGCACCCATTTTTACTTCAGCGGTGGTGTTGGGAAAGTGTACATCAGAGAACGCCATTTTATTAATGCACCACAGTACTTATCCATTCTTCTGCTTATGGATATCTAAATTTTTCCTAGTTTTCAGTAATATAGTGGTACAGGGATACTTATTATTTCTTAACTATTCCTTTTTTCCTCTCTTTTTTCCCAGAAAAGTGATGTTTTCTTTCCTAAGGTCTATCTGAGATTAGGGTCATTAGCCTCTAGGATCTGAATCCTGTTGGCATGGCATTTTGCTCTCCACAGTGCATATTACCAGTCCTCCCTCCTGCTCGTAGGTGCCAACAGCCTCATTCCACGTGCTTGTCAACACTTGGAGACTTATTTTTGCCATTTTCGTGGGTATGAGTGGTTGAATCCATTTCCTTATTAGCCATTCCTGTGGCCTTTTCTGCAAATTACTTCTTCATAGTCTGTGTCCACTTTTTTCTTGTTGCTGAATTGATTTGTTTGTTATCTAATCTGTTTATAAGAAACATTCTGGAAACCATTTTTCCGCATACATGACTTACATAAAGTTTTCATTTTGAGTTATATACTTGGGTATCAATCGTTGTAACCACATACTTTAAATCTTCTGAATATACTAGCGAATGCATCTAGATAAAAGAATAAAACTTAAAATGTAAAAATGATTAAGAAAGTTATATGACTGGATATCTAGAGAATGAGATGAAACTGACAAAGCAAGAAAAATAGTTTTAAGTGACCAGTAATGTACTAATACATATGAGTCATGAACTTTCCAAACCAAATCTACTGTCATCAAATTGACCAACTCATGGTGACCTTATACAGGTTTTTAAGACTCTCTCTTTGTGGAGGCAGGCAGCCACCCGCATCTTTCTCCTGTGTGGCTGGTGGGCTTGAACCCCTCACCTTGTATAAAAATGATAATGCCCAGTTATCAAATAAGTAGAAGAAAATATCCCAAATAACAACTGAAAAATGCATAGGAAAAAGAGAAGTAGCTGGACTTAGGGGAAAAAAAAAAAAAAAACTAATTTTCTACTAGACCACGTCTAAAACTGTAAACCCACGCTGGGTAAGAAGAGATTTAATAAGTGGAGAGTTGTAACATGTACCTGGTTATAACTTACTCTAAAAACATTGCAAAAATGCTTTAATCAAAACACCATCAAGCTAATACAGGGGGCTGAGCCCCAGTGGTGTAGTGGTTGTGAGCGGGACTGCGGCCCACTGGGATGGAGGTTCAATTCCGGCTCCCAGGAGCAAAGGCTGGGCCTCCTACTCCCACCACCTGAGGGCAGTGATGCCTAAAAATAAAAAAAAATTTTTTTTAATTAAAAAAAAAATAAGCTAGTACAGGAAGAGATAAAACAGTGAAACTGTGCAGTCCAGGTATCAGTTTAAGTATTTGTAAAATTCAATATCTGATAATGATTGCATTTCTGGGATAGAATTAATAGTCATTTTTAAAATATAAAACAGCCAAGTAAATTCTAGATAAGCCAACGATTAAATGTATAAAGTGGCTTCAAAATTGTTATATATGGGGCTGAGCCCCGATGACATAGTGGTTGTGTGCGGAACTGCAGCCCACTGGGTTGAAGGTTCAAATTCAGCAGCAAGGCTGGGTCTCCTACTCCCACCACCAGAGGGCAGTGATGCCCCAAAAAACAAAAAAAACAAAAAATTGTAATATAAAAAAGTGCATTACATATATTAGGAGGGTGGTTGGGAGAATGAGAATTACTTGGGTAAAGGCTATTTTTGTCTTTTGTTTAGACATTAATATTGAATAAAGATTTTACACTTAACTCTATTTCACCCTTTTAAGTAGCAAATAACCCATAAATTTGTTTTCCAAGAGATAACGTTTATAAATTGAGACTAATGTTCAGACTTACACAGGATAATGATGAGATTGCCATAGAACAATGTTCCTGACACACTAATCATTGAACAGGGGAGGTTCAAGACAAAAGGCATTTTTGTAAAATTGTGAATCTACAGAGCAAGATGTTCCCCAAATTTCTTCAAGTGAATTTTATATATTTACCCAAATAATAAAGCGATTTGCAGAAATAAAGTTTTGTTTTTGTTTTTGTTTTTTTTGGGGGGGGGGCATCACTGCCCCCGGTGGTTGTGGGAGCTACCCAGCACTGCTCCTGAGAACTGCCGCTGGATTTGAACCGCCAGGCCTGCGTGCCACAGCCCCGCACTCAACCACTTACACCACCAGGCACAGAATCCAGCTGTGTAATCCAGCACAGAAAGATAACCACTCTTGAACTCAAAAAAGAAATTACTGTGTAGAGGCCCTTAATAGGTAATTGTACAAATTTTCCCCTTGATTGTTCTTTCCTGCAGTATTAGACCTCTTCTGTACCTAACATTGGGTAGAAACCAAAGATTTAGTACAAACCCAAATCTGATTCCATCTATGCAGCATCTTACAATACTTGAAAATTGTATCATATGTAATTTAAGAAAATTGTGTTCCATCTAAATGGGTATATAGTTATGTCTACTCAAACTACTTCCTGTTAAGCATTGCTTTAGTGGAGTAAAGACTAAAATCCTGGTAAATCATTATTTAAGATGTTTCTAAAACGAGTGTAGATTTTTTAAAAGATTTTTATTATAATTGAAAGAACTGTTTAAAAATTTAGAGACAAAATATCAGGATTTTGAGACTTGTATTATTTTGAGTGGTATAGTACCTGTCTTTACTTTTTATAGGATGTGAAAGGACTTGGCAAGAAAAGAAAACTGTGTCCTGAGGATAAGCCTTTATCATCGGAATCCTTGTCAGAATCAGACTATATTGAGGAGGTAAGAATCTGAGCAATTGCAATTTCTCCACTGTAAACTCTAGTTTTTTGGTG